>BCIM01000013.1:0-73163 GCA_039545315.1 Kondoa malvinella
CATTTGCTGAACTTGCATCTGGTTCTCCAAAGCGGGGTAGGCAGATTTAGGTCTTGCAACAGCTTCAGGCGGGGAAAGGTTGAAAAAGTTGACAAATTGCCGCTGGGCTTTATTCTCGTTGCTTTCCTCTTGCGTAACTTCTTCGTGCTCTGACTCGTGAAGTGGTAGAGTAGGAGGGGCAGTACCAGGACGCAAGTGTTGGCCAGAAACGTAGAAATCAAACATTTGCTGTTGCTGCATTTGCATCGTCGCATAAGCAGAGCTGCGGCGCTTCATTTCAGTAGACGAGGCGCCATCCTCCACACCAGCATACTCCTCTTCAGGCAAAGGAGCAGAATAGCAATAATCAGATCGAAGAATAGCAGGGGCTTGAAGCTGTTGAGGTCGAGGCTGTTGAAGCATAGGAACCGCGTTGCACTCTTCTTCAATTTTGGCCAAAGCATTCTCTGGCGACTCTTCCTCCTCCTGCAAGGCTACCAGAGCACTGCTGACCCTTTCGACGTCCAACGACCTCATCTCATACTGTTGCTGCTGATGCTGCTCTTCGGCACCTTCCATGGGAAACCAAGCTTGCTGTCGATCAATGCTCTGGTTGCGCTCCATCAGCATCGGGACCGACATGATGGCAGCAGAAGGCATTGGCATAGGAAAGAAGGGAGACTGCTGAGCGCTGTTGAGATGCGTTTCTTGCATGGCGCCAGTAAGAAGAGAAGGCGAATACTGATTGGCAAACGAGCTCGCATTGGAAATGGTAGCCAAGTTGAGTGAAGGTGGTTTGATCTTGCTTTTACCGGCAGCGACAGGTGATTCGTAAGAGTGACTGTCGTACTGAAGCTGGCGAGCAGGCGAAGGGCTGATAAGAATATTGGCCCAATCAGGAGACGTGTGGTGGCTAGATGGACGAGCGCGCTCAGGAGTCTGCTGAGGCATCTTGCCCGAAAAGTAATCCACATCTTGCTGCTTGACATTCATATGCTTCGCCTCTATGTACGCCTCTTCCGCACCTTCTTGAACGTAATAATGAGGGACGTAATGGTGACCGTCATGTGTTGGCGTTGCAAGCGGAGGAGAATCGGAATTGGAAGAGCGAGAAGCGGTAGAAGTTCGACGCTGCAAAGAGGCCGATTCGCCATAGACCAGCTCAGGTGCTTCTTGATATACTCGCTGCTGCTGTTGAGCCATATAGTATTGCTGAACAGCGGCATACTGTTGCGCCTGATGTTCCTGCATTTCTGGAGGGTAGCCAAACTGTGCTTGATAGGCTGCATTCGCAGCAGACGCATGAGCCTGCTGGATGATTTCTTCATAGCCAGTAGCAGAGCGATAAGAGGGAGAAACGATGCCACAAGATGGACCGGCCATTTGCATCTGGTGAAAGAATTGCGCTGGAGGTGAAGGCACGACCAACTCTTGCATTTTGCGACGAGGAGTGAGCGCGTTCGAAGGACTGGTCTCGCCGATAGTTTGAATAGGGTAAAAACCATTTTCAGCGTCGGCAAAGTAGGCCTTGTTTGCAGTTCGGCGAGCATTGCAGAGCGGGCAGACTTTGACAAAGCGAGCAATCAACTCTTTCGGGATCCAAGAGTAATAGCGTCGGACATGTGCCGAAGTCTTGTCGCGTCCACCATGAGATGACTGATTGTGGCATTGAACGAGCACATCGTAGATCTGAGAGCGAATGGCGACAGGTCGGTTCTCGTGAGTGACCAGATGAGCAGACGCTGTAGTGACCAGTCCTTCTTGCATTGTCAGCATCATATTCGAAGGGTGAAGGGAAAGAGGACTAACGAAACATCTTTTTGACCCAAAAGCGGAATTGCGCAGTCTCCAAAGTAGTGTTCTTTGGGTCTCTGAGCACCGATAGAATAGCACCATACATCTTGTCAGACATCTAAGCAGAAGCATCAGTACGCGACTAGGTGTAAAGGGGCAAAAGAAGCGAACCAAAGCTTTCTCGCGTTTGCGAGGGTTGAGTGCATTGATG
Source organism: Kondoa malvinella (assembly GCA_039545315.1). NCBI lineage: Eukaryota > Fungi > Basidiomycota > Agaricostilbomycetes > Agaricostilbales > Kondoaceae > Kondoa > Kondoa malvinella. Next base: position 1,985 of record BCIM01000013.1, read on the forward strand.
TACTCGTCGACTTGAGCATCAAAGACTTGTTCAGCTGGGAAGCCATCCCTTCCATCGCGTGTAAAGGTAGTTCTAGGGGGTGAAGACATGTTTGAATCGCTGTAAACTATCAGCGACGCGTCATTGAGCTTGAAGGAAGACTGACCTAGCTCAGATGTAGACTGTGAATGAGACTGGCAGGCAGTGAGCGCGAGAAGAATGCAGACGAGGAGCTTGGTGGGATGCGAAAAGCGTCTGCTTTCGGTTAGAAGACTAGCTGTTGTATAGCTTGTTGTTGCAAGCAGATTTGAATTCCTGGTTTTGGGCTGAATAGGCTTTGCCGTATGTCTAGCAGATCGACGCGGGAAATGTATCTGAGGACTAGCTAGAGTGCAGTTTTGGTCTGATGCGCGCGCGGGATAGCAGAAGGTCCAGCCTCTGACTGAGAGAACAGTGATAAAGGGAGAGTCACGTTCAAGAAGAAGAAGGCAGCAAGAGAGTCTAAGAACGCAAGAAAAGGGGGAAATTGCCCTTTCCGACTTGTCAGGACGGTCGAAAGTGCAAAATTCATGCGAGAATCGCGTCTGGCTTCGTGTTACCCTGTCTCACTGACCTTTGACCGGCCTAATGACATGACATAGCTGACACGAGCGAAATACAAACAACAGCGAAAGAGGTTCGAGCGCTGCCAGGCTGAAGAAAACAACAAATTGCGAGACTCATGCAGAGAATATTTGACGATGATCTTCTTCTTTTACGGCCTTCAGTAGAGAGCTGCGTGTATAGGTATAGCATAGTACGACGTCTGCGTGTTACCTTCTTGCAATGAAGAGATAGCCCGGCATCCGCCGATCCGACTCAGCTTCAGACTCTCGCAGGTCTTCTCGCAGCAGTCAAGTCCTCGCGCAACACTCTAAGCAGACTAGGTGAGCAGCTAGATTGCATTCAAAGCATCAACCTGACATATCTCACAGACATGTTCGGTTTACGGTTCGTTACAACTTCAAAGGTTCAAGTAGGCAATTGAAGACTGAAGCGACCTTAACATGAGCAGCGCTTACCCTACACCGGTCCTTCGCCCAATGTGGCCTTTCCTCGCTGGCGGTGCTTTGACTCTGTTCGGCGTCATGAAGATGCAAAGCGCAATGCTTTCAAGTCCGTATACCCATCTCTGCGGTGTGTATTATGCTTATTAAAGAACTTTGACAGCTCCTGAATTCAAGAATGACCCTCGCAACCCAGCTGGTGCGTAGGAAACAAGAAGTGAAGATGTATTCGAGCTGATTAGGTTAAAAGCTGGTTCTGTCAAAGCAGCAGCGCACTAGATCAAAAGGAGATTGAAGTGATGTGTTGATTTGTACGGCATGAGGAGAGGGACACCGAAGAGCAGATTATTGGCAGCATTCGAAAAGCATCAATTCAGCACTTTGGAAACGCACCTCGCCTAGTCTTGTAAAGCCAGTACTGCGATTGGCCGATCACGTCTGCTTTTCACTGCCCTTGAGTCTTTCTCATCAAAGCTGTCTCTTGCCCCTCTTGCTTGCTGTTCTACCGACATGCTGGGTCGATAGATCTTCCCGGTTTTGCGGAGCAGATACAATATATTCCATGCACTCAAGTGTCACACTCTGTCTCTTCCTCTGGTCTGTATCGGCGATTATTTTATACACTATCATACTCTAGGACCCTGAAACGTTAACTTTCTTCGTCACTCGACAGCAAGAAAACCAGCTGATCAAGCAAGTCAAGTGAAAGTCTTGCAATGCCTGTTCCCGGATGAGTAGGACGCATGATTCAAAGGAAGACCTTCGCGATCATAGCCTTGGCTGTCTAAATTACCATACTCTTTTGTAGCACTTGAGCAACAACGGCAGATGCAGCAGGTGGTCTCGCAGATCTTATGCCCACAAGCGCACCGCCGCTCTACCGCACGCTCGGATAGGCAGGCCCAGAGAGAGACGCGAATGGAGGTGATTACAGGAATTGCTTGACTGCCTTCTTGACCAGATCAGCGACGTTCTTCTCTATGCCTGGGTAAAGCAGGTGTATGGGAAAACAGGCTCGAACCAAATCTCTTCAGTGACCGTTGTGAGCAGCTTGATGTGTTCTCCATCAGAGAGGACTAGGCACGAACGCGTCGCCATGCATGCGATCTGCTATCAAAGGGATGCCGATCATTGACAGAAAGAGGAAAAGAATAGAGTGACAGCAGGAGGCAGAACCTTTTCAACTTTCGGAATGTCACGACTTGACGAGAAGCGAGCACGCTACAGCTCGCATTCGCGTCCAGCATACAAGCAATGGTCTGTCTCTACCTGCAGCATAGGCTCCAAGGACTGAAAGGGCGAACAACAGCAGCAACACGGCGTCAAACGCGTATATGCGCCTGAATCGGATCAAGCTCTTGCAAAGCGGAAAGCGAAAGAGGCCAAAGCTATAGAAGAATATCGAGAAGCCTGCGAAGAGCTCAAACGATGTGTGCGTCTCCATTCTCTTGAGTCGCTGCAGAGAACTGACATGCGCATGATTTCGAAAGTCGAGCAAACGTGTCATGGACAAGTCAAAGCTTCCTCTCACGGCTAGAATTATTGAGCTCAATCCAGAAATGCCTACTGCTTGGTCTTATCGACGGAGATTGCTGCTGCATGTCCTATCAAGCGTCGAGTGCGTGACCTGTTAGGCTAGTCGGCAAGAGCTAATCGAGCATTGTCGTGTACAGAGACGCTACAGAAAGCCAGCAGATCCTCTCGCAAGACATCCTGCTCACTTTACAAGCACTGCGCCAGAATCCAAAGAACTACTCTGTGTGGGAGCATCGGAAATGGCTATTGCGCACAATGCCACAGCCTGACTGGCGCTTCGAGCTCGGTCTAGTCAACAAGTTCTTAGAAGCTGATGCGCGTAATTGTCCGTCTCCCTGTTCTATCATGGGACTGTGTTGATCTGAAGCAGTCCATGGATGGGATTACAGACGGCATATCCTTTCTTCTGCGCCGGATACTAGTTCAGCAGAAAAGGAATTCGAGTACACCACGGCCAAGATCATGTCTTCCTTCTCGAACTTTTCAGCATGGCATTACCGGTCGAAATTGTTAACCGAGCGACTGAAGAAGCTTGATACGGACAGGATTGCCGAGCTACTAGATTCAGGTCAGTGCATTCAAAGATGATGCAGAACCTTCTTAAGTAGTTAAACAGAGTTTGAGCTCGTTCGCCAAGCGCTCTATACCGATCCAGCAGATCAAAGCGGGTGGTTCTACCATCGCTGGCTGGTAGAGCAATACCCACCTTCCCGTACGTACGACCGCTCCTTGACCTTAATCCAACTAATCATTCAAACAGTCCAAGCTGACTTACTGCAAGCTGAAATCCAATCCATTGCCGAATTAGCGGAATTAGATGAAGGCGAATTGACTTCGAGATGGGCTTTGAATACTTTGGCGCAATATTGGTTGAAGCTGGGTAGCGCGTATGAGGGGCCGCAACATGCGAGAGAGGCGTTGCGAAAGCTGATAGAGCTGGATGGGCATCGAAGGGCGAGATATGAGTCTATGATGCCTGTGTAAAGCAGTGAGTCATTGTGTTTGATACGGGAGAGCGCAAGAGCTGAATTTGAGTTTAGCTTACAGTACCTTTGCTCCAAGAGACATTGCTCGATGTCCTACTGGCAAGCGACAGGATACATTCGTCAGACTTGAGATGACAGCAGACAGGTCAGTGTTGGCGTACTGGGTATGAGTTTAGGCTCAAAGCAGTCTGCACCTCTGACAGGCAGTCGACAGAACTGGTTGTCGCATGGCATAGTGAACAAGTCCTGTTGCGTTGGCGATGCTGGCGCAAACCAGAAGGATAGCGATGCGCAATCTTGCCCAGTTCTATTACTGTAGCCTGTTCTGTCGCGTGGTTTGATTCGTCATTGCATTTGTATGCTTGACTATCGACCGCGATATACCCGAAAGCTAGACATACCTTCTAGCAATTATGGGCAAAGGAGCAGGAGCTAAAGCAGCAAAGGCAGAGTCTGTCACTTTCCCCTGGCAGCGAATAACGCCAGAGATCTAAAATATGAATCATGTCACAGCTCTGCCGCAGAAAAGGCCGCAGCAGCTAAAGCTCAAGCCGTTCGTCTATCACAATCCTTCCCAAGTTGCTACTTGTGCTGATCCAATCTTTAGGAAGCTGCAGAAGAAGCCAAATGGTCAAAAGGTGCCAAAGGTAGATTGCAGGCCCAGCGTTGATATGTGGTCATCTGAGCATCCGCACAGGCAAGGCGGGTAAAGACAGTAAAACGGAAAAGGAAGATAAAGCGAAAGATGCTGTAGCAAGGAAACAAGAAGCTGCTCGTCTGTTGGAAGAGGAGGAGGCTAATTTGCCCTCGAAACCTAAAGCAGCGGCCAAGAAGAGCGCACCACTAGCTAAGAAAGCTTCTCCTGCTGCGTCTAAAGCTCCGTCGATACCAGACTTTGATGATGGTGTTGAGAATTCGGCGTATTCTGCTTCGGGTCAGTCTGAAGTACGTTTTGAGATGTGTGGCTTATGCTAGCAAAACAGGTATCGATAATGCATTGGATATGCTGGATTTGGCCAATTCAAAGAACGATAAGGCGACTATTGGATCAAAGGCGAATCAATCGATAGACGTAAGTGGAGTGTTGAGACTTGCCATTGCAATTACTCATCACTAGAAAGCACAGACACATCCGGAGAGAAGGTAAACTAACATTATCCTACTCGATCTGGTGCTGATGTGCCATAATCAGATTCAAGGCAGCCTTTGAAGCCTACAAATCGGAAACACTACCAGGTCTACGAAAGGAGCAACCTGGTCTCCGGCTGCAGCAATACCAAGATATCATGTACAAGGACTTTCAGAAGCAGTAAGCCCTACGTTACTATTTTATAAAGATATACTCAATCGCTTTACAGTCCTGATAATCCGTTCAACGCTGCTACTCTACGTTATGATGCTACAAAGGAAGACAAGGCCGAAGCGTATAAAGCCATCAAGAAAGAGAAAGAGGATAGGTGCGTCCCTATGCTTTACCAGTCTGCTTCTGTCCGACTGAAGTCGATGTGTAGGCTGCGAGGTTGATCGAAGACCAGCAACTGTCGTGGAAGACTAAATGCGTGGTCTCCGTATATGCGGGCACTGCAGATGTGATGGCAATGCCAATGCAAGATGAAACCTTTTAGCCTGTCACGCAGCGTTTTGACCTCTTACTACCATCAGAAGGAGTTGGCCGGCCTTCCGTGACGTCTATACCAGCTTCTGTATACCCTTTAAGCGGACTGTTTAGTCTTGCAAGACCGTTCAAGCTTAAGACACGCGGCTGTTGATTCATTAAAGCCAAGAACTCCGCCTTTCTTAGCATCTCAGCGTCTCTCGCGCACTGTTTTCTTGCTACAACACACACCACATTCGTTTTCTCCCTTCATCAATCACTGAGCCTGTCCTCTACTCCTTGCACACCTCTTGAAGCCTCGAAGATAAACAGTCCCTTCCCCACACAGTCACGACAGAAAAATGTCAGGACAGCCTGTGCAGCAGCCCAACGACACGGCAGACGTCTCTTCTGCACATCTGTATCAAGAACAACCAGTACCCAATTCACCTTCAGCGCAAGAGACTGGCTTCAACCAAGCTCAATCTCAGGACGGTTCCTTCTTCCAAGGTCATGCCTACGATGGTGTCGCTCACGGCTCTCCTACCCTTGATCCACCCATGACCGAGTACATGAGTCGAAACAGCAGTGCTTTCACGATCGATTCTCAGGTTCGCCAGATGTCATGCATCTCTTATGCCGGGAACTGAGATTTTCTGTGGGTAGAAGAATGGCGCACATTCTCCTTATCAAGATGAACAGGGAGAAAAGCTCTACCCTCCTTATAGACCAAGCGCGAACGCCAAGGTTGGGACTATTTGGACCCGTTATAAGTGGTACATTGTTGGCGCTATAGCAGCAATCCGTGAGTCGCTCTACGGAATCTTGCATAGTGAAGTGCTGATTTGAAGACACAGTGGTCATCGTCATTGCGGTACCAGCAGCTAAATTGGCAAACAAGTCATCAGATCCAAGTTCGACAAGATTGCAGTCCAATGTAGCCGACGCAGATCCTCGACAAGATGCTGCAGAGCCTTCTTCGAACAGCTCAGACGAGGCAGAAAACGATGAGGAAGCGGAACCGGATTCCTCTTTCTGGGGAGGCGATGGATCGGAAATCACCATGAGAGACGGCACTACTTTCACTTATCGCAATTCCTTTGGTGGTCATTGGACCTCGGCGCCCTTCAATGATTCAGCAAAGGCTCAATCGTGGAGTCCAGCGTTGAATGAACCGTGGGATTACGGCTCGATGCGCATGCTGGGAGTCAACCTTGGCGGCTGGCTGGTCCCTGAGCCCTTTATTGCGCCTGCTCTCTTTGAACCATTCCAGAATGTCAGTCTCGAGCCTTATCGTTGAGTCCTATCTTATGCTTTAAGCAGGCGGACACACCTGCTATTGACGAGTACACGTTATCGAGGAACCTGGGCGACGATCTAGAAGCTACTATGGTCGAGCACTACGAGACTTTCATCGTCAGTCTGCAATTTTGCGTTGGAATCGAGGCAAAGCTCACGAAGTTGCAATGGCTAACAGACTGAGCGCGACATTGCCGACATTGCATCAGCAGGTCTGAACTGGGTCCGCATACCAATCCCTTTCTTCATTGTGATCGACACGGTCGAAAACGAACCTTTCCTTCAAGGCGTCGGATGGCAATACTTTCTTCGTGCTTTAGAGTGGTGCAGAAAGTATGGTTTGCGCGTGAATCTAGACTTGCACGCCGTACCTGGAAGCCAGAACGGATGGAACCATTCTGGTAAATACGGCAGCATTGGTCTTTTGATGGGTCAAGCCGGTATCATCAACGCTCAACGCACTCTAAACACTATTCGGTCATTGACGCAATTCATCTCGCAACCGCAATACGAAAACCTGGTGCCAATGTTTAGTATTCTGAACGAAGCTCAATTGACTGTCATTGGCGCTACTGCACTGCGCGAGTTTTACTTTGAGGCGTACCAGTATGTCACTCTTTCGCTCAGAGCGAGCAAGGCTAAGAGTCGGTAATAGCATGATGAGGGAAATCACTGGTATTGGTAGAGGTCCAATCATCACTCTTCATGATGGGTGAGTCTGACTCCGCTGATATTGAAGTGTAAGCTGACCATTATCAGGTTCATGGGTCCGGGAGAATGGGATGATTTCCTTGAAGGCGCAGACCGATTAGGTCTCGACATGCACCCGTATCTCGCCTTCGACATCAACCAGAACTCTGATAGCATGAGCCGGCAAGTTGTCAAGCCATGCGAACGATGGGGCCCAGACTTTAACCGAACGACGCCTGGCTATGGTATTGCTATCAGTGGTATGTCTTCTGACTATAAGTATAGTGCAAGCATGCTCAAGTAACGGCAGGTGAATGGAGTCTGGCAATCAACGACTGCGGGCAGTACTTGAACGGAGTTGGCCTGGGAACAAGATATGAAGGAGACTTTGTGGAAGCAGGTCGGGAATTCCCTCGTCAAGGCAGCTGCGACCGCTTCGGAGATGTCGCCAACTGGGATTCTGCTCTCCGCGCGCAATATCTCGAGTTTGCACTCGCTGAGATGGATGTAATGCAAAACTTCTTCTTCGTAAGTCTGTCCTTCTCAAAGCAGCTTTCATTCCGCTCACATTGCTGTCTCCGTAGTGGACGTGGAAGATTGGCGCGAACCGCAGTGGCCTTGTTCCCAACCCAGCCTGGTCTTATTCTCTCGGTCTTCAAGAAGGCTATATCCCTCGGGACCCACGAACAGCCAATGGGGCTTGCTTAGCGCTCGCTCAAAAGTATGGCGCGTCCCGTCCACCTACAAGATCACAATCACCCATGGAACCATGGCAGACGGGAGCAGCCAGCGAGAACCGCGTACCAGCTCAGCAGACGTCTCGCTGGGGCGATTTCCCACCCGCTTCACTCACGGATGCTCCCAACGCAGACCGACTACCGCGCTATACTGCAACTGGCACGCCAGTCACCCTTCAAGCTACCACACCAACCTCCTTCCCAACTGGTAGTCCATCAACCGACATTGGCAATGGTTGGGCGAATCCATCCAACACTGCTGGCTATTACGTTCCCATTTCTGGACAAGACTACCCTCAACCATACATCAACCCTCCGACTGCAAGAGCAAGAGCAAAGAGATCTGTACCTAAACCACTTCGTTGATCTCGCAAAAACGGAAAGCGACACTCAAAGAGATACCATCATTTCGATCATCGTGTACATTAGCATCTTAGCATTTGTGGGCAATGGAATAATCAGAAGCAAAGCAGCAGTCGCATGTGATGAACAAAGGGTAGTCTTAGATTACAGAAACAGAATGAGAAAGGCACCCAACCACAATCACAACCGCGAAGCCCTAATCATACTCATGCATGGCGTATGTATGAGCCGATACTAGACGGACAAATCAGCTCGTGCATATGCGAAGAAACGAAAGGACGTACACCATAGCGTGGTCTCGCTCGTAAGGTTCTAGTGTAAGCTGTTCGTGAGGCTTGATCATTTCCGCTTGCATCTTCTTTACTTCTGAAGCAAAGACGACTTCTGCTGGTGCTGTCGAGTCGATACATGATGCTTTGATGGAAATGACAATGTGGCCTTCGTTTTTGAGGAAGTGGTGTGCGTTGAGAGCGATGATACGAGCTTGATCTGGTTGTGCTACGTCTGCGAAAACGACGTCCACCATGCCGACGAGCATACGGTACTTGTTTGGATGCCGTGCGTCTTCGATGATGGCTATGTGAAATGATCAGTGAGAGGAAGGAGAGCAAGAGAGCAGAAACATACGGATGACATTCGTTCGCTTCTTGGCCATATTTATCAGATCACGTCCTGATCGGTGAGAGAATTCGACAGCGTAGACGGTTCCTTCCTGTACGCAAGAATCGTCTTCTTAAGACAATGGCCGTCTTCTTCGAGACTCTCGCTTACCGGACCAACAACGTCGGCAACATGAGACACACTCGTTCCGCTTGCTGCTCCAAGGTAAAGCACTTTCTTTCCTGGCGCAATGTAGATGTCATCCAGACCGCCCAAAATGCCAGCCGCCAACTTTGACCTGAAAGGATTCCACACTCTGTATTCAGTCTTGATCTTCTCTGCGCCATCCTCTCCGCCTTGTCCTTCGATTGATATCCTCTTTTCTCCGTACACTGATTCGCCCGGTACCAAGTTCTTTGTGACTAACAGCGATTCTTTTGCTCCTTTGGCGATGAAGACTCCTGCATGACGATGAGGTTCCAGGATGACTTTTGGCGCTCCTCCTTTTCCTCCTGCTGCTCCACCGCCTCGTCCACCACCACGACCGCCTCGACCTCCGCCTAAAGCATTCTGTATGAGTTTTGCTTTGAAACATATGAAGGTAAAAATGTACCTCGCGGTGCTCCTCTAGCGCCTCTTGGTGCACCTCTGCCGCCTCTCATTGGTGCGCCACGACCTCGTCCTCCACCGCTGAATCCTGTACAGCGAGGAATTAGCTTGCAGGAAATATCTTTTGCTGTGACTTTTTGCTTGCCTCCTCTGTCACCACCGAACCCTGGTTTTCCACCACCACGACCTCGTCCTAGGTTAGATCCGCCTGGTATACGAGCGTACGAAAGAGTAGAGAGTGGGAAACGAAAATTGAGAAAAGAGAGAAAACGAGACATGTTCATCAGCTTGCTGCCTTTGTGCTTGTCGCTATTGCAACTGACCTCTGCCGCCTGAGAAGCCTCCTCGTCCTCCACGGCCTCCGCCTCTACCTCCTCGGTCTATCGCATGAACGCTCTGTTAGGATTTGGGACTTTATCGGTCGAGCAAAGAGCCTCACCGAATGCCATTGCAATGTATAAAGAATGAGATTGGGTATCTGTTGATCGCTGCTGAGTTGATCGACCTTGAGCAAAATTCTGTTGCACAAGAGAGCGTCGTTTGAAATTTCGAAAGCTTGACTTAAGCTACGTTCGGCTAAGGCACAGACTTAATATTCAAAAATGACCCCGCTTATCTTGCAAGCGCTTTCTGATCGTTGCAGGAGAGCTAGCAGAGGGCTGGAGGGCTGAAACTAGTGAATACTAGGTAGTGCACGATGTCGTAAGAGTAGAAAAGGCAAAGCGATCACTTTGACGCCTTTTGACCCTAATTCTGCTGACCCATCTTTTTTTTGCAGCCAATACCGCTCCTTCCAACCTTATCACCACTTGTCAGGCGCTCCAAACCCAGACCTGGCTGTTGCCATTCTGAATCGCACGTAGGCCAGTACTTACCTGCTGTAAATTTTACTCACCTGACTGGAAATTGGCGGCTTTAGCAGCGATGGATGCCCAAAATCCTCTGACGAATGAGACTCAAGTACCTGTAAATAACAATGGGGAAACCCGAGCGAGAGGCAGTAGCTCTGGCTCTGGATCGAGTAAAAGCGGAGACACGGGCGGGCAGAATACGAGCGGCAGCAGTGCGAGTACAGGTCGGTCGACTTCGTAAGTCTGCGGGTCAATAGGTCTGACTTCCTTCTCTTGTACGATGTGTAGAAGCACACGGTAAGGATTTGACCGGTGCTGCTGCGTCGATTTTCTGATAGGTGGGTGGCCAGATATTCCAATGGAATTGCGCGGTGGAAGGGGAGAAGATCAAGCACAGAACGCTCGACAGCAGGAGAACTATGAGCGTATGCTTCGTGCCAGATCTTTACTTGCGAGGCAGCAGTACGATAAAGCTTTCACCATCATAACCCAGTAAGCCGTCTTGAACAGCCTATTTGGTGATAGTCTGACGATCGGAGCAGACTTGCAGAAGGCAACAACGCACTGCGAACCGAGTTGGGCTACGGACAGCAGACAGACGTAGCCAGCTTGATCCGGAACACTCCGCTGGAACCGCTTTATAGCCAATGGCTGTCGACGAGACCTTCTCCAGCGGCTTCCAAGGAAAGTTCTGGTGCGGCTTCGACTTCTGCAGCACTTTCGACTTCTGCACCTTCCCCAGAGACGGCTAACACACAGGGTGCGAGTGGATCTTCAGCTCAAGGCAGTAGCTCCAAACAAGCGCCTCCAGATACGCGATAGAGCGAAAGCTTGAGCACCCTCGACGAAGGCAGGAGCGAGGCAAATTAGGGAGATAGCATAGAGATGCTGAGGGATTGCAGAATCTTTGTGAGAATCAGTTTAGATCCAAAACAGCTATTTATGACAGATTGAATCATTGGTTTACGCTATACCGTCTTGTTGAGATCCATAGTCACTGCCTTCCAGCCGGCGAAGACACAGAGGGGAAGAAACTGCTGAAGGGTCTTAATTCCTGCTCGAGCAAGAAGGCTGGTCTTGACTTTTGCAATTTGTGATGTTTGCAAGGCCAGCGTACTGCTCAGCCGAGCTCCTGGCTCTTGGGAAGAGGTTCCTTGCTCCAAAGTGAATCACGTCAGCTCATTTAAAGCTGCTTAACAAATCCCGTTGTTGACTGTCGCAGCCTCACACGCAGTCTAGAATGCGCAAAACGGATAACAGAACGAGAATATAGCTTGCGGGTATTAGGGCTCGCGAAGTTGAAGCCAAGTCTGGTCGTCTGACGCTGACTGTAAATCGTCGCAACCGCAATACATTGTCTCCCAACCCTACCGAACTTTACTACCTGTCAGCTGTTGCCCTTTAACTTCGTGCCCGCGCCGGACATCCCTCCTGTGAACGCAGCCTCGAAAACGCAGATGGGTGGCGATGGATGTTTCCATCTCGTCAGCTGCTTGCCTTCCCGCTCGGCAACTCTTGTCATCTACAGCTTGTAGACTTGTACGGAACTTGCTGTATGTCCTGCTACAGCATTACAAGGCTTAGTATGGGCAATAATCATAGATCAAGGAATCATACAGACGATGACCACTCGTTCTTTGCTACGTACTAGCTCGGACCCGCGCCTAAGCTCTGTAAGAACTTTTCCACATCAAAATCATTCATGTTCGGTAATTGCTGAGGATCTTGATTGTTGAAAGACGCTAAAAGCTGATCAAAGTCGTTTGGTTGACTCGTCGATGGAGCCATACTGGTAGCGGGGACGAATGATTGAGAAGAAGGTTGAGTAATGCTTGCCATGAGAGCGTCTAGGTCTGAAGGATTTAGAGGTGCCATTGATCCAAAATTGTTGGCTTCTGGCGTGAGGCCGTTTGTAAAAGGTGGATTACTCAGGGAAGAGAGGAAAGCGTCTGTGCTAGCTGGAGAGACTGGTAAAGGAGCTGGAGAGGGGGTAGGCATAATATCGGCTGGTCTGGACGGGGCTGCTTGTGATTGCGAACTTTCCGACATGAGGACGTCTTCTTTCATCGCGACTTCAGTAGTCGCAGAAGGAGTTGCAGGACCAGTTGGCATCGGCGATCGTCCTTCTAGTTTGCGCAAGTCCCGCTCCAGCACAGCTTGCGCGAATCGCTAAAGCATAAAGATATGTCAAGACGCATAAAACAGCCCCGAAGAAAAGTTGACATACAATCTCCTTTTCTATAGTATCCAACAGAGCGTTGTACCGAGCCTGCTCATCTCGTAAAGGCTGAATCACATTGGGCGGAGCGGGAGGTGCATGTTCTCGGCTGCCTGTGTTTAAGACATCCGCGCGGAATCGGAGAACATAGCCTAGGTGTAGAATGGTTTTCTAGATGCACAAGAAAAGAGGAAGAAGAGCCACAACATGAGAGACTGATTTCGACATGCATGGCAGCGGGACAATCACTTTGAGCGAGACATCAATCTCTTGTGCTGCCTTTCCAGCTGCGCTTTTGACTTCCATTGCTGTCTTGAGTAGCCTCGAACTTTGTGACGACCCGCGGCTTCCTCCTGAATCTTGGCTTGACGAGATCAATTCCACAGCAACAGCGATGTCAGGCTATATAGAAGATCTATCGTCGGTCGTATGGAGGCATCCAGAGTTCTTAGCAGTGCGCCCTTCTTTCCAATCTCAGCGGATCTCCTTCAGATGCTCAAACGTTGTTTGTTCCGCTTTGCAGCACTTTGGCGGCTTGACAGAGAAGAATGTGCTTGACTATTTCTCAGAGGTGTCTTGTCTTGCCTTCTTGCTGCCTTCTATCTGTTCATTCCGCTTTCCTGTCAGTCGCCCTTCTGGGACAGGCAGTCTACCAACCAAACCTTGCGCATGCAAACGCAATACCTTCCGGGCTCTGGAGAGTACCTGAACGAGTCCGAGGATCTATTGTGCGTCCGTATACGTTCTAGCAAGTATTGGCTTATGGTGCTTTAGGCGTTTTGTCGGGACTGAATTCGCTTTGGTGCATACAAACGCGCCGGCAACCTTTATCATCCACAAAAGACGAAGATCTAGTCCAACAGAAGGTATACTTCTTCTCTTCACACGTGTACCTGGCTGAGCTTCCAGCGTAGCTGTGCCTATCGCGGCATACTATGTCATGAACGCGAATGTCTAGTACGTTTAATTAAAACAGACAGCCGTTCACACTTTGATCTGCTCTACAGTCAAGCTCCAGATCTCTATTCCATTCTATCTACCCGGCTAGTGAGTTTCCCATTTCTCGCAAAACTCGATGCTCATATTCACAGCTTTCGTCAATCCACTCCTTTCAATCCTCCCTCGACATGGTACGAGACAAAGCTCCTCTGTTCGACACGCGTAAAGGGTCTGCTATCATTTTTCTTATAAACTTGTCTCTCTTACGGCTGGTAGATACGTTTGGGAAATCGAAAAATCAGCTCAAATGACAGAATCATCAGCCAATGCCTCGATCAAAGCAGCGGAAACGGCAGATAAAGAGCCAAGCAAGGAAACATCCAGCAAGCCTGCGGGTTCGGTAAAGAGTAATGCGGAAGCGATGCTTTGGGTTGCTTTGCAGACGACTGCGAAAGACATGCGATGAAGGCCGTTCCAGCGTCTTAAGCTGCTCCAACCTCAATGAGGGCATTTTATTGGTAAGCGGTAAGCTATTGTATTGTGAAGTTGTCTGACTGACCCGCTCGATAGATTCAGGGCAACCTTGAGGCAAACTGTATAGACAACATGTAGCACAGGCGCTGCAGTGTAGTGGCTTGTGTGAGTCCTGCCCATCCTCAATCGCTTCAGCTGATCAGCGCTCCTCTGTTTCGATAGCAAGCAGCGAGCATATCAACGCAAGGAAGCCTTCTAGCCTCCGAATTCGGGCTGATGGGGAGCGGTACATAAGGGCGGAGAGGAAACGATCATTCGATTTGCATACTAGACACTCAGGTTACTGTACAGTACTTCATACACTCTCGAACAAGATCAATTTCTGTGCGATCCCTTGCTGTACCACTTCCCATGCGTGAGCAGCAAGTACAGTCGGAAAGACAAGAGTGCGAAGCTATCTTCTTCCAGCTCTTTAGGGTAGGCAGCTAAAGCACTAGATCAGCTCTGCCCAAACCCAGCATGTTCATGCTTACCTCCTAGACGATAAGCGGCTGCTACTCCGCTAATGATAGCGACTTCGTGCTGTGGACGTTGTCAGGCCAAGACGTCGTAGGAGAAAGATGAACGAACCGCATTCACCAAAGTCCAGGCTGCAGCGTAGGTAGTGCGCTTCTTTCCGTTCAATAGCCACATCCATGGAACGACTGCACAGTAAGTGAGACTGAGAAAGCCTGCGGTAGATCAAATCGCATACCCAAAAAGTACAAGGTGAAGCGATGGCAAAGTTCTGTTTGCATTGTTAGCATTTCGCATTTTGAGTGACATCGATACTTACGATGCCACCAGTCCTCGCCTGCAACACATCAAGTCAGCCATAGCCAACAATAAGGAAAGAGCAGACGCACGAATAATCTTATCCGGATCGATTTCATCCTTGGTCCACAGATGCTTGTCTTTGTTGTTCAAAAAGATAGTCTGGAAGATGTGCTTCTCAAACGGCACATCAAGCGGGAACTGAGATTGATAATTGGTGCAATCGAAGCACATGTCTAACTTCTTTGGGTCTTCTTTCTGTTGGCGGATGTAGTACATTCTATGACATTGTTAGCTATAATTGACGCGAAGAACGGAAGGACAAACGGCTTGAATTCGTTCCTGCCAATCTCGACCCGCTCAGTCTGATCTTTACCGTGCAGATTCTCGACTGCAAGCTTCTCGTCAAAGTCCGATTGGTAGTACTTGCGAATATCTGAGCAAATCATCAGCATTAAGTACAAAGACAATAGGAACACTCACAATCAGAGTCCCAATGCGTAACGGTAATATCATCCGAAAAATTGGCCCCGCCCAAAACACGCTTTTCGATCCACCTAGCCTCTTTGCCCAATATCCTCTTTGCAGTATCGGCAAGCACACAAAGAACCATCTCATCATACTCTTCTTCAACAATAGGCATATCTTGATCTGCTCCGTTTGGGTTATGGCCATCTTTTACCGGTCGGCGAGCTCGCATGCCAACTTTGACGCTGGTGGAAGAGCGAGAAATAACATTATCTAGTTCGGTTGAGAGTCTGACTTTGACACCGCGTGATTCGAGGTCGTTCTTCCAGTCGCCGTAGAATTTTGAAAATTCGGGAAAGACGCTGCGATGTTGATTAGAGTGATTCTCGGGTGGAGCGATACGAGTCTTACACCATAGGCGGTAAATTCGAGACCATTGATTCGGGATCACCAGGGTACCACATGCCTGTCCCTTCCATCAGGAAGAAGCGAGTGGAAGAACTGTGCACTGACCAAAGCTAGGACTGGTGATCAGTCTTTCCATGACTACAGAAGAGACATCGGGAGTCGCATTTCCAGTGCCCAAGAAGAGGGCAATCATAGGTAGTACCATGAGGTTGACAAAATCGTCACTGCAAAGGATGAGATTGGCATCGATCTAGCTACTCGGTACATACGACAAGAAGAACCTGATTAGACCAGTCAGCATTGGCATGGGAATGACAGGAGATCTCACATTTTGGCAACAACTTTGATCGGGACATAGATAAAGAACAATTCGAGGTAATGAATCATCTTGATCATGCGATGAAAGCGCTTGATCTCATTCCGATGCTTTTCAACCAACTTTGTAGGAAAGACATTGGTCCAAAAGGTATCGTCTTTACCGAACGAGACTTGAAGTTTGACAGGCGTAGAAGCATGTCCTTGTTTCTCGAAGGCCCGGAAAGAGTGATGATAGATGTAGGAACCACCTTGAACGCCTTGGTTCAGCCAGCTGGCGCCATGTCGTTCTTTATCGATAGGGATCGAGAATGCTTGTCCGCCTGTGATCGCCTGGCCTCAGACTTGCTCCAGAGCGCCTTGCAAAGCATACCGCAGTAGTCCACAGCGTCGACTGTTGAGCCGAGGGTGAGACAACAGATTAAGCTCAACGCAGAGCCGAACTTACTTAGAGTGACATCAAAGCGATCGGGATGATCTGCCAAAGTATCTGCGCAAGACATGCCAGCAGCACCTGCCCCAACGACCAAAACTCTCTTTCTGTTCTTTTCGCCCATTTCTTGCTCTGATCGGAGTGTCGGATCGCTGAAGATGGACAAGCAGAATTTAGCATCATCGGCTTACAGTGTTTGTTTGTTGATCACGTGCCACCAGCACCGCTCTCGAAGGGAAAGGCAGAGCCAACAGAAGACGCCCTCGGTACACCATGAAGTAGTAGCAAGATGGGTTTGAATGGATTCTCTGGCTTTGGACTCGGCGTTTTCCTAGTCGTCGGCAAGTTCTTATAGAGTCTGCCAGCAAGACTATCTGTTGAACGCATAGGCAGTGTTCTTCGTTGTCTGGCCTGTATCATTTCTGCTTCCAAAGGAATTGAAGATTCCCTTGGCAGAGGTCGCATACAAATTGCGCCTCTTGGATAGCTCGTACAAGGAAAAAGAACGATGGCACGTTCACTTGTCATTGGCAACTGCGCCTGTTGTTGGTGTTCTTTTATTACTGGCTACTACTTCAAGTAAGCCCTTTCACTTTTCGCGCTGACATGAGCTCATTCTGTACAGTTGACGGATCTGTCATACGGCTGGGTTAGCGAAATCAACCTAACGTCTCACGGACACGATCTGAAGACAGCCTTGTGCAGGTATAGGAGGAGAAGGTCATGCAAGACCCTACGACGTTCTGGTTCTCTTTATCGCATTGGCGTACATTGCAATAGCGCTCGACCAAACAGGCGCATTACGCTCAATGGCTTTCCTCGTGGCTCAAAAGGGAGGCACCTCCGGTCCTTGGCTTTTCGTCCTGCTCTTCTCCTTCTTCTTTACATTTGGTGCAATCTTTGGCAACGATCCAATCGTGCTCTCCGGAACCGCCTTCCTTTCCTACTTTTGTCGAAGCACGGGGATTGAATGGCCTTTTGCTTTCCTGTTTGCTGAATTCGTCGCTGCCAATATATGTGCGCCGCCCTTCTTCTTTCGCGTTCCTAGCTGATCGGTCGTTAGCATCCGCAATTCTGGTCACCTCAAATCCAACAAATGTCCTGGTCGCAGGCGGCTTCAATCTGAATTTCATCACCGGTTTCACGAAATATACCATACTCCCATCACTGATTACCGCACTCATCGCCTGTCCATTACTCTTCTTCATGTTTCGACTCACTCGACCAAACTCCATCCCGTCTAAACTCGTCTTACCCGAAATCGATCCCCGCACAGCTTTGATCGACCCTTCCGGTGCACTTTTCCATGGTTGCTTGATGATTGCCACGCTTGCTGTTTTGGTAGGAGGGAGCTTCGTACCTGGTGATCGGGTTCAAGTTTGGCAAGTCACCTTAGCGGGAGGAGGGATAGGTCTGCTACATGATCTGTTTGTGGATTGGAGAAGAGGTCCTACCAGTCCATTCGTATCAGTAGAAGAGTTGGAACTCGATACACCTAAAAGCGAAACTCAACCTCTACCCAACACTCAGTCCAAACGCATCACGCTGCCTTATCTATTACGTCGCTTCTGCCTGCGGTTCCCTGTCACAAGTTCTACAATCAAGAAACTGCCCATCCCGCTCTTACCTTTTGCCGCGAGCATGTTTATCCTGGTGAGGTCTTTAGGGCATTTAGGTTGGATTGAAGTGTTTGCTGGTTGGATGGCGGCAATTTGTACTACGCCTGCGAAGAGCGTCTTCTTTACAGGCTATGTGACGGCATTGGTGCTCTGGTGAGTCTCTCTCTCTGTGTTAATGCTGTATTGAGCTTATTTGTTTTAGTCCAATGTGCGGGACGAACATCGTGCGTTTGAGACTGCCAACTCGACGCTCCGTGCTGATAGTATGCTAGGGAGCTACCATTCTGGCTGTGCAGATCCTGCGGCATCCGCGATTCGCTGACTCGATACACGTTCAAGCCGATCCTAGGATACTGCAAGGTGCTATATACGCAGTCGCTATGGGCAGTAACATCGGTAAGCCTGGGCCTGATATGCTGTACATCAGCTGATACATAATCCTCTCCTTACAGGCGGATTCGCATTCGTCTTTGCCGCTTCTCTCGCTGGACTGCTCTGGCGAAACATCTTACGACAGAAAGGCATCCTCGTCACTAGCAAGCAATTTGCCGTGTGGAACCTGATACCGGTAGTCTTTCTATCGACAGTCAGTTTCGCGATAGTCTACGCGCAACTGTTCTTCTTATAGATGGGAGCATACAATAACGATATCATGCAATGAGGAATACCTTAGTTCAAACTACAAATGAACGGATGCTAGTGATACAATGCTGATGCTGGAATGAAGTACAAGTAGTTCTACAGGTGCGAGGTGATACAGGTGATGTATGTGTGTACAAATCAGTTCTGGCGCCATTTATCTGATTGTCTAGCGAGACTGATCTGATGTCAGTCTTGATATTAGGCGAAGCTTGAAACTTACTCAGAAGGATCTAGCTGGTTGGTCAAGCCCATCAAAGTCTTGCTGACAGCGCTGGAAGCTCCTATAGCAGGATGTAGGATGGCGACGGGTATCGCTCGAAGTACAGCCTTGACAGAGCCCTGCATTTTCATTAGCGCGCGTGGACGGTAGGGAGAGGAAGCATCTACATCTGTCGCGGAGCGTTCGTACACTTCCATTGGCACAGCCAATATTGTTTGTGCCGTCGTTCTCAAATTGTCTCCGAGATCTTCGTATGCGCCCCTGAGACCAGCGGCAGCAGTCTTTGGCTGTGAAGCGTATCTTGATCGACGTGGATCCGGACCTACCGCCTCCAGATTCAAGGTCGACCCAATCCGTGCGCCAATGATCGACTCGGCCTTCTCGAGAATGACTTGTGTGCCGGTCGCCAGGCGAGCGCCCAGGCGAAGAGCTTCGAGAGCAGAACTCTTTGAAAAAGATGTGGCGCCTTTCTGCAGCCCTCGGAGCACGCGCCCATCTTTGCGGTATTGGTCTATCGGTAATAAAACCAGATCTGCCAGGCCGCTGCCAACATTGACGACAGATCGGATTGGAGCGATGCCGGCAAGGACGCTTGCGAGCTGATTTGCCTTGACGTCTGGTGTCCAGATGTCTTGCAACATGTCCGATATTCTTGACCAGCCAGTAACCTAGCAGGTCTTTCCTTAGCCAACTTGCATTGTTAGACGGTCTCGCTTACGTCTGAGAGCGAGATGTAGCGGAGCGTCATTTCTGATCCATCAAAGTGGAAGAAGTTCATCAATTCCGATGTCTTTCCACCCTTGAGTGCAGCATAATCGACGCGCTTCGGCTTATAGTCTAGCTTGATCTTGACCGGAAAGATCTCAACACGTTCTGCGTGTCTTTTTAGCAAGTGAGTGGACCCAGGAATGGCTAGCTTACGGATGAAGGCTTCAACTGCTGCCGAGGATGCCGGCTCTGCTTGTATATTTTTATAGCTGCCAAAGCGTTTCAGAAAGTCGACAGCATCTTGATCGACATGTAGGCGCAGCGGCGCAATCTTCAGCTATTTGAGAGGTCAGTACTCCCCTCGGTGCATCGAGCTCCTGTCACTTACCTTCAGTCTAGCCTCTAGAGCTGTAGTCTTTCTCGAGCTGCGCATTTGAGCGAAACGCACTCGAAGCATGGGTTCGTCAGGCGGTCTTGAGTGTCCACCATCGCCAAGTCGGAGCTCGGTCAGAAACTTGTGCCAAGTTGAGGTCTCTATGTTATCAAGAATGTCGAATGTCCGCGATGACAGACGGAGCTCGCTCGCAGTCGTATGCGTAATCGGAAAGCTAGTGTTGCTCAGCTTTACGCCAGCAAGGACGATTTCGATTGCGGCAGCGCTAGATCTGAAGAGCTTAAGTTTCGCACCCGGAGCAGTACGAGGCGTGGACGTGGATGTTTCGTTTGTCTCCTTTGCGCCCGTGCTGACTCCTTGCACCGTTTCCCAGGTCTCATCTTCCTGACTGTCGAGAAGCTCTTGATCTATCGCTGCAGCCAGTTCTTCATCTGACAATTCGTCCGAGCCCGCAGGCAGACCGAGTGGTACACTATTGAAGAGATTTGTTGAAGTGTCTTCAAGATTACTAGTTGCCTTTTGTCCACTTGCAAGCATTTGGCGAACGCGCAGAAGTTTCCTGCGTATCGTCTTGACTTCCGTTCTGATGGCAGATCGAGTGTGATCCCAATCATAACCTTCGTGTAACTTTAGACTGACAACTTCGCTTTGCACGTCGATACGTGACAGGCAAGCTCGCCTACAAGTCGGCTCAGTACCGGATTGACGCAAGAAAGAGAACCCACCTTGCTATTGTCATCTCATCGCGATAGCGCTTTGCCGTTAGGTAGCCTTCTTCCAGTCTGAACGAGGCAGGGTCAAGGATACAGATAGATTCGCCGTTTATATCCGGCTGAGAAGGCAAGCTTGATGTTGGCCTCTTCTTCGTTGCCTTGAAGACTGTCTTTTCTGCAAGATACTGAGGATTTGCTGGTACATCATCATGTATCAGATCCATTGGCGAATCTTGTACCTTCGAAGCTGAGAAAGCACGATAATCAACGCTTCCGACCAATCCAGCAGATCTACTGGATGATAAGGAAGTTGAAGTAGTAGGTGAATTGCGGCTAGAAGTCTTCTTTGTGGTTTGTTTGTTCCAGATTTTGATCGATGATATCTCACTACCCAATGCGCTCAACGTAGCCAAAGAGTCCGGACAAATAGAAAGCGTCAGTTTTTCATTGCTGATCTTGCCCTCCATGTCGGGTAACACTAAGCCGTTGCCTCTTCTGATCGACATATCGCACGAGCCAAGGCTAAGAATATCGATATAGCCACGGCTTGCCCAGAAGATGGAAGCTGTAGTGTATGAGTCGGCGGCAAAAGCATGTTGTTCATCCTTCTCGGCAAGCATGAGCCGGATGTCTCCAGTCTTGATTGCAGCGATTGACATGGGCTGCGTTGGCGTGTGGTGCGTGGAGTAAGTCAAGCTGTTCAGCATAACCAGAGCGCAGTCGGTTCGATATGCTGATCGCAAGTGTATTTCGATAGTAGTCAAAGTGAGGCTGATTTCGGTGCTATCAGCAGGAACGGCTGATGCAAAGACCTGCGAGCATTATTAGCACCAAATACACGCAATAGTCGAAGGGCTTACTCCTTCTGGTGGTTGCAGACAGTCAAGCATGTCTCCCAACCAAAGCAAATCTGTCGATGTAGAGACGCCGATATCTGCGAGCCACAGTTGGACATTGCTCCTTTTTACGCCGTCTGTAGAAGTGAAAGAGTCGAACGCGACCTTGAACATTGGTTCCACCCGTTGTTGGCCTTCAACTGTTCTTCCGAGCAGTTGACGATGTGTATTGAGGGAAAGATCTTCCGATATCGAACCACCGACATATATTTGGGCTGTCACATGATCACGCTATATCGCGATTCAGTCTTGCATCGCACAAGAAATAGCGATGTGTTTCTCACCTTGTTGGATTTGCGCGACCTCAAGTGGACTTCACTGGACCTGGCGACCACTTGTAGTATCCGACCCGAACGATCCGAGCCATTAGAGCATGTAAGGCGAATCACAACTGATGCAAACTCAGATTTGCCCGGCTGTACAAGAAGACTCGCACCTTTTGGCGCATTGACCACGACATGCAGCATTGTATCGAATTCACTTTCTGCATCCGAAATACTCTCTGAACTGGCATCGTTCCTGCGCAGACTCTTCTTGCCATACACACTCTTGCCAAAGAACTTGCTTCCTATGACTTGTTCTTCTACTTTCGGGCTAAAGTATTGTGTGATCTGATCAGCCCATATTTGCAGACCGTGCAGCAATGACTTGTCCAGGTCGAACAAAGCTAGCGGAAGGTCGACGACGATGGGTTCAGCTTTGGTCGGCGGTATTGAGACATTACATGAAGCAGTGGAAGATAGGATGGAGCAGAAGGCAGAAGCCAGCGATTCTACCGCACCATCAGCTGATTCACTGGTAACTCGGCGAAACTTACCAGTTGGCTGAGTATACATCAACACTAAAGCAGCAAATTCCGCCTTTGTCCCAAGACACGAATGCATCAATTCGAGCGAATGAATGTCGATCGTCAAGACTCCAAGCGGCATGATGTCTTCCGGCATAGAGCATGATAACTCCAACCGAGCCAAAGGACACTTGACTCTGATTCTCGAACCCGGGGATTTTGAATGGGACGTGCGAGACAACCGCGCTGCCCCCGCTGTTGACGTTGCTTCCGCTTGAGCAACCTCACTCGTATCGAACACCTCCAACAGGCCCTCACACCTTCTCATCAAGTCCAAATCCATGCTCAACGTCACAGGCTGCAATTCCACTTCCCAACCATCCACTTTCTTACAAACAACAGCTCCTTCAACTTTCTTGCTCTTCTTCTCCATCCGAGGAAAACAATTCTTCCATTCTTCCGTTGAACTCTTTTGATCCGCTGCTTGTGGTAATTCATAAACTTCGCCAGAAAACGAGAGGATAGGTCGTAAGGTCTGATCGAATTCCATGATTGCTACATCTGCAAGGTTGATTTCTTCAGGTGAGTAATGGAGCTTGTGGATTCGGAGACGGAGGTGTGGAGAATTAAGATGAGGTGAAGTTGGTTTGTGCCAGAATTTGTCCGTGGGTGTCATTGAAGCGTAGGGGAAGAAGGCGGTGAATGATTTAATGGATGCTGATAATTGCGTTGATGTTGATGGTTGTGGGGATGGTGTGGAAGGAGGAAGGTGTATATGCTTCGAGGTAGACAGGAAAGTTGCTATTTGCTCAGGGGACAGGAGGAGCGTGATATGGCCTATGATCAGACTCATCTTCATAGGTAAGAGACCGGAACCGAAGCGTAGCTTGATACCGAGCGGATCTGTGCCAAAGGATAAGATCTGGATCCAGTCGTCTCGTTCGTCTTCTTCTGGTGAATGCTGATCTGCTGTGGCTTTGTCTTCTCCCAGCTCCTCTTGTGGTTCCTGATCTGACTGTTCATCTTCTTCTTCACCAGCACTTAGATACACACTCTCTTCCATCGCTTCTTCAACCAAATCGACATCCGAAGTCCTCAAATCCGCAATAGCCATGCTCATGGCCAAATCATCTCCCGAGCTGGTATCACTATCCGTCCTAGCCATCTCGTTGCCCTTCACAGCTGTCGCGCGAAAGTACAGACCCAAGCCAAAGAACGATACTGTGCGCTTGTGATCTTCTTCATTCGATAGGATAAAATTGGGTAAATGTAGTTCAAGTTCAGCTCCTGGAATTCCCAAACGGATCGTCACGTCTTTAGCTTGGATAGAGACACGCGCAAGTAGACGTTCAATCAGCCGTGATATCATTCCTGGTTCCGCAGACGCAGAAGAGGAGGAGAAAGCACCGGGTAGATCTTGATTTATTGAATCAGCGAGAGAGTCTTCTGCTTCATACAAGGATTGATTGAGGGATTGTGCTAGATCTTGATTGAGGGGTAGATCATCCGGCAGGGCTAGTTCCAGATGCAAGCCTTGCAATGTAATGGAGATTGAAGAAGATAGAGATAAAGGCGTTGATAGAGAGATTTCTATACGCTCTACATGACCAGCAAGGACTTTCAAAGGCAAGTTGGCGAGTGCCTTTACGCGCGAAATCAACATAACATGACCACTTGTGTCCGACAGAGATACATACAGATGGGTCTAGCACCAGACCAGAGAGCACCACACGACCATTACTGAGATCCGACTCCAAGCCAGCTAACGAGGGAGAGAGTGGCGAGTCTTCTAGGATGAAATACTTGCCTATAGTCTTGCGGATGGCGATGGATATAATTCTGTTGACTGGCCAATTGGGTATACTCAGTGTCGAGAACATGGTATCATCTTCGTGTGTCGGTCGGTCGCTGCTCGCTGTCAAAAGTGATGCCTCCGACGGGTCACGGAATACCTTCTTGCACTTGAACGAAAACACCAGACATGGGTCGACGAAAGAGGAAAACGCGAACGCACGATATTCACGGCACTGAGAAAGATGCGGTGGATGCTTCTGCACCGAAATCGTTTGTCGTCAAATCAGGCGACATTGGCAATTCTCTGCGTTCGCTCATTTTGGATGTCCGTAAAGTCTTGGAACCCAACACGGCTACCCGACTTCGTGAACGCAAGTCCAACAAGTTGAAAGATTACCAGTCCATGGCTGCTCCCTTGGGTGTATCGCACATTTTAACTTTTTCACAATCTTCAAGCAACGCTGGTGCGGCAGAGGAAGAAGAGGACTTGACGTCCAACGTCAACATGCGGATTGCGAGGTTACCTAGAGGTCCTACGTTGAGCTTCAAAGTGTTGCGTTATGCTCTGGGAAGGGACATTTTGAATGCTACCAAACGACCTCATTCCCCTGGAAGGGAGTATGCTACTGAAGCTATGGTGCGACTCATCTTTATGCTGTGCTATGTGAAAAGCTGACCAAGAGGTGCAGTTGATCTTGAACAACTTTTCCGGTGAAGATCGTCATGTCAAACTCATGGCTTCGCTTTTCCAAAACCTCTTTCCTTCAATCAAAGTACAGACCGTGAGCTCATTCATTCCTTTTGCTTCTTAAACGACATGCTCTAACATTCTCGTCCAGATGCATCTCACCCAAGCTCGTCGTATAGTTCTCCTTTCCTACAACCCACAAACACGCACCATCGATTTCCGTCATTATCTAATCACCATCAAGCCCATTGGCATTTCCCGACCTATTCGTAAAATCATTGACGGGACACATAACCGTACTTCAACCACAGCAGGAAGCAAACGCCGCGCTGTACCTAACCTCTCCAATGCGGAAGATATTGCCGATTATGTCCTTCGACGAGGAGAGATGGATTTCGTTTCAAGCGCAAGCGAAGCAGAATCTGATTTATCCGAAGTCGATTTGAGTGGAAGTGAGAATGAAGCGAATGCGAAAAAAGTGGTTCGGTTGCCAGAGAATTACATTGGGCGAGCGAATAGGAAAGCAAAGGGTGAAAAGAGGGCTGTTAGGTTGACTGAATTGGGACCGAGAATGGAATTGGGCTTGTTCAAGATTGATGAAGGTATCACTGGGAATGAAGGCGAAGTGCTGTTTCATGAATATGTCAAGAAATCGGCAAAGGAGGTCAAGGAGATCAAGAAGGGTATTGAAGGACGAAAGAAACTGTTGGCTGAGCGAAAGAAGGTGCAGCAAGCGAACGTGGAAGCTAAGAAGGAAGCCAAGCGAGAGAAAAAGGAAGCCAAGAAACAAAAGAAGCTTGCAAAAGAGGCTGCGGGTGAAGAAGCTTCCGAAGGCGAAGGCGAAGAGAGCGGATCAGAGTCTGAAGAAGACGAATTTGCCTACGAAGATGATTTCGGCGGAGAATCGCTGGCTGATGGCGGAGAGGCTGAGCTATTGGAGGACGTGTTGGAATCTGATGAAGAGGAGGAAGCAGAACAACCAGCCAAGAAGCCCAAGCTTCAGTCTGCTCCAGCGAAAGGCAAACCCAAGTTTTCGATGAAAGCACCTCGCCCTCGATCATAGAATATCTTTTGCATTTGTATACCTAATTCATTTACGTCGCTCCCATGCCTGCACTAGCACTTGCGTTGCTCAACTTGTCCTGTTGACCTATCAGTCCAGTATCTTTGGCCAGACATTGACGTACTCTGAGCATAATACTAAGCCTCTGCTGACCTCCAATTTGTTGACCGTCCCAATC
This sequence comes from Kondoa malvinella, assembly GCA_039545315.1. Taxonomy (NCBI): domain Eukaryota; kingdom Fungi; phylum Basidiomycota; class Agaricostilbomycetes; order Agaricostilbales; family Kondoaceae; genus Kondoa; species Kondoa malvinella. Next base: position 28,045 of record BCIM01000013.1, read on the forward strand.
CGCCATAAGAGGTAAAGAATGCTTGAACTTGTATCGTATACTTGCGTTCTGGATGTATGCACTTCCAGGCTTCACCAAGACTTCGAAGCCCGCCTCAGATCCATCTGCAGCATCGAATCGCATGACTCTTGCACTGCCTATACCACCTATCAGCTTTCATTACCGTAAGGATACAAGAAAGCTCACCTAAGCTAATGCCTACTATAGTCTGGCCACTCGCTTGTATATTATCGACATGAGGGAAGATTTGTCCCTCGGAACTCATGTGCAACAAATGCATCAACAGATGGTTCGGGACGTCAATCACGTCTTGTGGCATCCGATCGGGTGTATTTGAATATGGAGGTGGAAAGGGAGGAACGGGTGTGAAAGCTGGTAGGAGAGAATAGAGGTCTGCTAGTAGTGAAGGTAGAAGAGAGGCTTCTTCTTGTTCGGCGGGAAGTGGCCAGTTTGTTACTGTTCGCTGGATGGTGATGAGCTTTTGGCTACGTTCAAGTAGAGAAAAGGGAAGTACCTCGCGGAAACCAGAAATGACTGTATCGAAATGACTTTGCTCGAAAGCATATGCTTCATCCTGCAACTTTTATGAGCCAGGGAAAGACGACGGAATAAGAGACATACAGGTAAGAAAGACCCAGCGACACTCTTATGACCTCTATTCCTACTTCTCCAAGCTCTAAGATGTGAACGTTCTTCCACTGACGCTTTTCGATTCATCAACGCCAAAGCCGAAGAAAGCAATACTGATTGCTGTTTCGCATCAAAGAAGTCGGGATACAGCTGGAAATCGTTGGTATCGATGCCAATGTGTTGCATGAGCGATTCAGGCAGTCGAGCCAGATTAAGGTTTGGGTCATGACGATCAGCTAAATTGACTGATGCACGACTTGAAGTTGTTATCGCGCGACTTGTGCAGCGGATAGCAGAGATGGATCTTGGCATTCTTTGAGACGGAAAGACTGAAAGGCCGGAGTGACGTTTCGCTCTTCTTTCGGACACAGCGAGGCTTTCCGCAAGAAGTACAGGACAGAGTAGAGTATTAAGATGGGAGAAAAGGAAGAAAAGACAGAGTCGCCTCTTGTGAGAGCGGGCTGGATGCTCAAAAGGTCAGATGTCAATGAGATGCATGATGAGCCGAGGTGACTGACAGCGCACAATTACACAGGAAACGCAAGAGGAACCAAGGATTCGCAAAGAGATGGCTCAAGCTGACTGAAGATGGCCGTCTATCGTATTCCGTGTCACCCAAATCGTCAGCTAGAGAGGCATGCATCATTTCTCACGCCGCCATTTCTCGCAGCCAAAGCTCGCTCGACTTTGTTATCGACACTGGGTCAAGCATCTGGCGTATACGGGCCTTGTCAAGTGAAGATTTTGCTCAATGGCAGGAATGCTTCTCCGCTTTCATCAAAGTCTCAAGCCGGGCTTCGTTCAGCTTTGACAGGCCCGCTCCTTCTCCTGCTGTTGCATCTGGTAATGCTGCGTCTACGGATATCCGAGCTGTCCTTGTCGCCGCTACAAAGCTTGGTCAACCGCTCGAAGAATTAGAAAGTCTATCCAACAGCTTAAAGGGAGAGAACGAGGCTCCAAAAGATGAGGGAGGGCACGGTATCAACAAGCTTGACAAGAAGTTTAAAACAATGTTTGCTTTCGGTCAGTCGAAATACCCTACGTCATTCGCAGCTCAAAAGCTCACATTCAACTGCAGGACACAACAAGGAAAGCAGCAGCAAATCAGAGAAAGAAGTTTCACCAGCTGAAACAGCTAGCGTCGCTTCCAGCGGTTCTCAATCTTCGCAACTAAACCAAATCAGTAAATTGGTAGCCCAACTTCAACGTGAACATAAAGATCTCATCAATCTCCTCACTTCCAAAGAGAAAGGCCAACTCACTGAAGAACCTAGATCCGACTCGCCTACTCCACATAGTGCAATGGCTGCTTCTCGCCGAAGCTCAATGGCTGACGACGGGGATTCTATCTTCTACGACGCCGACACAGGTGCAGAATACGACCTTGATGAAGCTCGAGTAGACGACGATGATGAGATTGATGAGCTTTCTGCTGTACCTGAAGCTTCAGCCGAGGAGGAAGATAGTTCAGAGGATGAAGGATCGCTCAAAACTGCTGAATCTGGACCTGCATCCAACGCCAACGAACACGTCAACAGAAGGACTTCCCTACCTGCTCAACCTAACGACAGCGATGTTTCCATCTTTGGTATCCTCCGCAAAAACATGGGCAAGGATTTGACAAAAATCTCTTTCCCAATCAGTATGAACGAACCTCTTTCCGCTCTGCAAGCTCAAGCGGAAGTAATGGAATACGCCTCTCTTCTTCAATCCGCCGCAGAATCAAAAGATCCCATCGATCGAATTTGCTATGTAGCTGCTTTCGTCGTTTCAGGTCTATCAGTAGGCAAATATCGAGGCGCCAGGAAACCCTTTAACCCACTTTGGGGTGAAACGTACGAAACGTACAGAAGTGATAAGGGGATGAACTTTGTCGGCGAGAAAGTATCGCATCATCCCCCTGTTATGGCTTGTTGGGCGCAGCATCCGAAAGGAATGTGGACGATCAATGCAAGTGCGGGCGGGAAACAAAAGTTTTATGGAAAATCGTTGGAGTATATCCCAACTGGTAGGTGGAATTGCTGTCTGAGAATTGTCTCTGAAGGGCCAGTTTTAACCTACAGGTGATCGCGAGCTCAAGTTCCAGGACTCGGACGTGACGTACTCTTGGACTCTGCCTAGCACTTTTGCGTAAGTGATACACAGCGTGACAGGCCGCATCTGCTCACATTCTAGCTTAGACGTAACATCATGTCTGGTCAAAAGTATATCGAGGTGAGAAGGGCTCGACCTGCGGTGTTGACGCTAGCTTAGGTGCCTGATCTCTCACAGTACGTCGGCGACTTCAGTATCGAGTCTTCTTCTGGAGCAAAGGTAGAACTCGAATGCCAAGGTTGGTCATTCCCCTTGATAATTTGTCCTTTCACCGACTTGTTACTTCAACGTATCAGAGGGCAGCATGTGGGGCGGATCAAGCTCGCGCAACAAGGTCGAAGGCACTGTGTACGATGAGCACGGAAGCGATGCCACTACACTGGTAGGCAAATGGGACGAAAGCTGTGAGTGGCCAAAGTCGGTAGGAGTTCAAGCTGAGATGTCGGCCAGTATCGCGCAAATCTGGAAGCAGCAGCTACGATCTCCTCTGGAAGATGTCTGAACCTCGATCTGACCCAAGCAAGCAATACGGTTTCAGCAACTTTGCCGTCGAGTTGAACGAAATCACATCGGACATTAAAGACTCACTACCACCTACCGACTCTCGCTTACGACCTGATCAAAGGATGGTCGAAGAAGGTCAGATGGATGAAGCTGAAGAAGTCAAGAATAAGCTCGAGGAGAAGCAGCGTGGCCGAATGTCAGAACTCGAATCTGCTCTACCCCAATACTTCAAGAAGTCTGGAAGTGGGTGGGAGTACACTGGCAAATACTCGGAAGCTAGGAAGCAAAAGAAGTGGGATGACAGTAAGCTCTTCTAATGGTCAGGTATCCCGATCTCACATCTTTGGCAGAGCTGGCCATATTCGATGCATAATCAGCATCATTCAAGTATCAATGTAGTAATAGCGCGTGCGTGTTATACCAAAACTTGTAGATAGAGTCGTCAAGCATATTAGCAAGAAGAGAACACGAGAATAGTCTGCAGCAGGAGTCCGAACGAAAGGGATCAACCCTTCTTTGCTTTCTTTTTTGGTGGGCTAGGCGGGGTTACATCAAGCTGCCCGCTCGCCCATTGCTCGGAGAACCAGCTCCGACATTCCTCCTTTCCTTGCATCGGATGATCTAATTGCCAAACGACAACTCGATTGAGCAGATCTGCTGTTGCTCTGCCTGGCTTGAAGCCTAATATGTCGGCAATTTCGTTGCCCTGCTCATGATTTCAATGAGTTTACAACGTAGAGCAATGTCTCAGTCACGTACATCAAGTAGAGGTCTGGCGAAAGCATATCTGTGAAGCTCGAGATTTATTATTCGTTCAACGAAGGTGTTGTAAGTCGCAATGATCGACAGCTGATCCTTTTCTGCTCGAAGTACGTCAGACTACAGTTCAGGTGCTGCTGTACAACGGCTCACCAGTCTTGCATTGCTGCAAATCGAGCACCAGAGAGAACAACATCGACGTTTGCCATGTCGGCCCAACATGCGTGTCGTGCACATGCGGATCCCGCAGTAGCATGCCTACACCACTAGTCAGTCTATTTGGTTTACGCTAGCAGGTGGATCACATACCTAAAGCCACCCGTTCCGAAGGCTCTTGAAACTGCTCGAGAACAGGATTCGATAGCAAGTTTGCAGCTTCATACAGGCGCGAGATGATCATTCGATCGTTATTCGACACCTGCTTCTGCTCAGTTGTAGCTCGGCGCATTAGAAGAACGACATACAGAGAGACCTTCTCGAAGGAATTTCTCGCCAAGCCAGACCGTTTTGCTTTTCTCTTTGTATGTGATGCCCCGATAAGGTAGCATACACGCTGCGAGGTATAGTCGTTTTCTTAGTTCAGGATCGCTCGTCTGAGCAGCCGATTGTAGCTGGTCATGCAGGGGTGTTGAGAATGCTGGTTCAGGTTGCGCGAGATTAGAGGTCGAAGCAGTAGATGGAGGTGGCAGAAGACGAGCTAGCATGTCCGCTGCCGATTTAGATAGCTGCGCTTGCCCTTCTGGCTCTGGTAGTGGGCTTGATACAGTGCTCGGGATCGTTTGGAGGCCAAAGATGTTTTCGTATAGCCCGAGCTGGTGAATTAATCGGATCGCATGTAGTGCTCGAGGATCTGTAACGCAGGTCAACCTGGCTATCCCAAAAGGGAAAACCAGATGACCGCTTACGTTTGAGCATCTTCTCCAGTTCTTTGTACACTCGTTCAACGCTAACTTTCTCCCTCAAAGCTTGCTAGATTGACCATTACAACAGGATATAATTGATCAAGGGACTCAGCACACCTTTATCTCTGGCAGAGCGACAGTTTCGCAGATGGATGGATCAAGAGGGAAACCATATCGACTCGCGAACCGAATACAACGCAATATTCGAAGCGGATCATCGAGGAAAGTCTGGAGTGGTGGGAGCGGACACCTGATCAAAGGCTTTTCCAGCAGATCTGTCAGACCCTTCTTACGTGTCAGGACCGCAATCACCTAAAAGAGTACCGAGTCATACCTTTTCTGTCCAGTCTTCTACTTGGCGATTGTGCACATTGTAGAAGAGCGCGTTCATAGTCAAGTCTCTTCTGAGCGAGTCTTGCAAAGGTGTGCCGAACGTCTGTGAAACCAGATTCTACAAACAGTCCCAAAACTGTATAGAAATCCAGCTCACCACGCCAGTTGGGATCCGACTACCCTGACCATACTCTTCACTTCTCAGCTGAACAAAGTCCACATCATGGTTGAAAACGGGTGCAGTAGCAGTTTCGAGGTGTTTCGACTGTTCTGGATTAGCAGCTATACAAGCTACCGTCGTCTTTTTTGATTGATCGGACAGAGTGTCGACGTATGCACAGAATTGGAGAGCGAAATCGTAACCCGTCATGTTGGATATAGCTACGTCCAAATCTGACGAAGGCAGACCGAGCAACTGTACGACGTGATCAGCCATTCCAGTGCATGGAAGGAGAGAGAGCGAATAGACCTTGTCGCGCACCCATCCGCCAGCTATCCTCAGAGTGACAGGCTCGACGTCAGGTTTCCGTTCTGCCAAATGTTTGGAAAAGGCATCCAGCGTGGAAATGAGCTTGCTTTCATCTGCAGAGAGCTGTATCCTAGACGCAGGCGCAGTCGACATTCTTCTGAACGAGCGCAACAGCCTCAAGCCGAGCATGCAAGTGGTCAACTCGAGTAGATAATGTACACGGAATATCCATTGGCGTTCTACCTCTTACTCATACTCAGTCCTACCTCTCTTCTGAGGCGGCCCTTCATTCTGCGGTAAACCAAACGGATTCCTCCCTCTTCCACCTCTTTGCCCACCACCTCTAGGAGGAGCACCATAACCTTGCTGCTGTTGCATACCTTGCATCATATTCATCCCAGGCATACCCATCATAGGGAAACCTCCCATCATGTTCATATTGGCGGGCATACCGAAAGCGCCCATCCCGCCTGAAAATTGTTGTGCTTGTTGTTGCATAATGTTTTGTCGCACTCCGCCTCGACCGCCTCTGTAGCCTCCTCGTTCGCGTACACCGGATGGGTTGGCTTCTGCTCGACTATGTCAGTCTTTCATCAACAGTGTAAAGAGAACGGTACCTTTTGGTAAAGTCAAGAATGGAGAGGAAGAGAGAACAGCTGTAGCTTCAGGTTGGAATCGTTTGCCTTGGATATCACTGATCCACAATTCAGACAATGTCTGTACAAAGCAATGAAGAGACAAACGTAGAAAGAATGTACTCATGCGCGGCAGTCGCATCTTCAGGCCCAGTAAAAGTAATATAGCATGAACTGGCATGCCTCAAATAAGTACAAGGGAGTCGAGAATACAAAGGATCAAAGAGAGCGGACCCTTTGGATTTCCCATTGACTTTATGCTCGGAAAAGGTAATGTCGCGTAATTCGATATAAACGCCTGCGCGTTGACAAAACTCTTTGACATCTTCATCTCGCGTCCACTTTACAATCGTTAGCCGATGCGATAAACGGCAAATCAATGAGAAGAGGCTCACCCAATGCATCTCATGTACCAATATCGCGCTTTGAGCATTCAAGCTCCCTTCAGCACCAAGCGAACGGGCGATATGATTATCATTAGGTTCATGCTTGACTTGATTGTAGGATTGCGAAGGGATGGATTTCTGTTGTTGCTGAAAAGCAGCTTGCGTCGATGATTGTGAAGTAGAAGCTGCACCTGGTGATTCTTTGGGCGCAACGGGTGAAGCCATGCCATAGTCTACTTCGTCGTCTGCTCCACCGTAAATGTTGTCATAGTCGTTGTCCATTGGAGCCTTTGCCTCGTAAGAGTAGTCGGGAGGGAAGAGAGCTGAAAGTACTTATGAACGTCGAGAACCATTAAATGAGCATGCATTCGCCTTCTAAGCAGTACAAGAGTGCAGCACAGTGTGCGGAAGTAGGTACAAGCTGAATGCTAGCGTACAGGCAACACAGAGGGCATAGACCACGACACGGCAGTAGCACAGCGGTTGGAGTAGAAAACAAGTAGAAGTGCGACTCACAGATGAGAGAAGCGTACAGGTAATAGAGGAGCAAGGGTATCACTGACTGCACTGAGCCAAAAGAGGCAGAGCAAGCTGTCGTCCGAAGGCTCTCAGGGACTTAAAGTACTTAGGTCCGCATAAGCTAACTTAATCTGTGTTTACTGTTTTGAATCTCCGCGCTTGTCATGAAGCAATGTTGAGCACAAAGACCAAGAAATGGGCAACGTACGGAAAGAAGAAAGCGAGAATAGTCGACGTTCGACCATTACGGGAAGAAAATAAAGAGAACAATTCGCCTGCTCGAGTCCCTACACCTGTGCAGGAGTCAGACAGCAGTCTAGAACCACTCAAGAAGCCTGCAACAATTAAAAAGACCAGGAAAGCTTTGAAACAGCGAAATGCGTCTGATAGTGAAGCGAGCGCGCAAGAGAATGCCTATGTTTCGTTGTCCAATACACCAGTCAAGCAGGTGACTAGAAGACCCAGGAGGAAAGCTCTTGAAGTGCCTGTGGATGCTGTGCAAGGGCCTGATCAACTGGAAGCACCCTTGAGAACTCGTAGATCCAGGCGGACGTCCGTTTTGTCTACCAGCTCAAAGGCTCATGTAGAAGAGATCAACATACCTGAAGCGTTTGAGACTTCTACAAGAAGGTCATCTACAAGAGTGTCATCTACAGGGGCATCGGTGCTTTCAGTCTCGATCGAAGTGCAGACTCTTGCTGAAGCGGAACCTCAACAAGAACCTTTTGTGCAAGCCGACCCGGACGAACCTCTCTTTGAAGCTGTTGCTACAGACCTGCTAAGCGCTACAGCGCCGACTCGTCGATCTCGGAGGTTATCTGCTCTTCCGCTCTCAAGCAATGCAACCGCGGAAGCAAGCATACTTTCTGAAGATAGCGTCTCGGTGGAGCCTGCAAAAAGATCTTCGAGCCGACCATCTACTCTCCAACCTGCGACCGTAGTACTTCCAGACGACCTAGAACCATTAGCACCTCGCAGACTCTCAAAACGGAAATCTACAACGACCTCATCCAATATCCAACCTTTACGCGTCCGACCTTCGGCTCGTCCATCCCTGCTCAAAGCATCGGCAGAAATCATCTACACTGGCCGCTCACCTGCCAAACAGCGGAAATCGAAAAGCTCTTCCTCTTCAGGCGATATAGAGATTCTTACCCGACCTAAATTTACTCCTTTGCCTCTACCCGCTTCACCTGCCGAAGTAGACGACGATTCGATAGAAAATATCTTTTCGCCTGATTTATCGATTAATCCCAGCCCTGTGAAACCCAGTAGAGCGAGACGGAAGAAGTCAGTGGTAGTGAATGTTGATGAGAGGAAAGCGAGGAGGCAGGAAAAGTTGCCTTTACCTAGAGAGAGCATCGTTTTGGGTTCATCAAGCGAGGAGGAAGCTCAAGTAAAAGAAGGCCCTTCGTCTAAGGCTTCTCGGGACATGTCGACGCCTGGTCTTCAAGCTTCGTTTACGCTTCTAGCGTCTCCAGAATACCCATCGGGAAGCAGCACTTCAAAGTCAACAGGCACCACATCGCCACGCGAAGCTTGTTCTATACCGCTACCTAGTTCAGCAGAAAGAAGTATTACTAGCAAGTCTGACTCGCTAATTCTTCCAGACTTATCGAAGACCGCCTATTCGCCCCTTGTCCAACCTCTCCTTATCGCCTGCTCCCAAACGAAGCCTTACAATTTCGCTTCCTTCGTCTCACCTAGTTCGACGCATCTGCTCTCTCCGAATCCAGCACCGCACTCCCGTTCATCATCAAATACAACGTGGCGTAAATTAGGCGAAGCGACCTATTCCGAAATTTACGTGGTCGATTCTATCGTTTGCAAGATTGTGCCTTTGTTACATCCGCAAAAGAGATTCAAAGGACTTCGACCTGAAGAAACTCGGTGGGAAGATGCGTTGAGGGAATTAAAGATTACCAACATGCTGGATGGGAAAGGGTTTGTCGAGTTACTGAGTGCGCATGTTGTTCAGGGTGTTTATCCGACTGGATTGTTGGATGAATGGGATGGATTCAAGGGAAATGAGCCCAGTAAGAGCGAGAATGTGCGACCTTGTGAGTCTTCGATTTTTCCGTGGAGATGAGGCTGATATGTAGTGTAGCTGCTTTTACGGCTTCGCAACTTTACCTTATACTTTGCCTACCATATGGCGGTGTTGATCTGGAGACTTTCAGATGCAGAGATTGGCAACAGGCAGCAAGCATTTTATGGCAAGTCGCATCATCGCTTGATCAAGCTGAACAGACTTGGCAGTTCGAGGTAAGCCTTGTACAATCTATAGGCGTTTTTTGGACACTGAGGGTGATCTGGCAGCACCGCGATCTACATTGGGGCAACATCCTGATCGAACGGACTATCTCTCCTGTTGTACCGATGTCACAGTTCACCCCGCTACGTCACTCAAAACAGACGTTCGCATCTCGCCTCGCAGCAGACAAAGCTGGCTGTCGTGCCCGGATCATCGATTTTACTCTTTCTTCCGTTACTGATGGCGAGAGAATACAAGGCGGGATGGAAGGCGATGAGCTGTTTGAGGGTGAAGGTGATTATCAATTTGAGGTGTACAGGATGATGCGGACTGTCAGTCAAGGGAAGTGGCAGGATTATCATCCCGTCACAAATTTACTGGTGAGCTCTTTACCCTTGTATGTACAGATGTAGCTGATAGCTCCTCTAGTGGCTCCATTACGTCGTCCGCAAGCTCTTACATGAGAAGGGCCTGCGCAAGCCACCACCGCCGGGCAGTCCTCGACCGCTTACCCCGACCTTACCACGGGTTCTTGGCGCAAGACGTTCGTTAGGCGGACCTCTGCGCGCTCGAGTCTTGCGTAAAGAATTGGACAAATTTTCACCGGAAGAGCGGCAGTCTCATGAAGCTCTGAGAAGGGCTGAAGAGGGTCTAAGTCAGCTGGTGGAGAATGCATTGGGAGGCGAAGAATCATGGAAGTGTACTGGAGAGTTCCTGACGTGGTGGGAAGCAGTTGCGTTCATGTAATAAGTTATCTTTTACAATTCTAGATCAGCGGGATATTACTCGAGCGTCTGTCCACGCTACTAAACCAGAAAACAGCGACAGCGCAGAGATGACAGTCCGAGCAGTAACACCTTCCTTCATCTCTTCTTCTATCTCTTGGTCTTTCTTGCTGCCAACCAAAGCTGTCCATCTGCATGCAAAGTCAGAGTGGTGACATCATGCACCTGAAGTCTACTTACGGGTTCATGCCAAACAGCGCTAGAGCTCCAGCACAAAAGACTGTCGGCTTCCGCCTGACGATGAAATCACTCTGTCCCATCCTTATTGCCGCACCAAAGAAGCCAATGACAGCTAAAACAGAAGCTAAGGGCATGTATAGTCCTCCCGTCTTGTAGGCATTTCGCAATCGTTTGCCTTTCTTTGGATGAGCAGGACTGAACAAAGCAGCGAGGAGATAGGTGTGGTAGGTTGTGCCCTACGCGCGCTGTTAGGTTCGTTAAGCATATTGGAAGGGAGATGTACGATAGCTGATGCGCCTAGACCTAGGGCTATGAGCGAGCGACTGAGGCCGTCAGCATATTGGTGCTGAAAGACTGGCATGGTTGGTCACGACAAGAGAGCCAAGTTCGACGGAGTCATTCCATTGTGGTATTGCGTGGTCGAATATGCCACTTACTTGGTGTAGATGCACTCAAAGCAATTCACGCTTGTCCTTCGCTGGCTTGCGTGTCGCGCACAAGAGGTCCTCCTCCTTCCCCGTTTTGGCTTACGTGATTTCATACATCCCGCGGACCTCTGTTCTGGAAAATGCAGCAGGCAAAACTCACGAGATTTTGCGAGATCCCTTTGGATTCTTCTCGTCGTCCTTTGTCGAGCTATAAAAACTCTGTAAGTTCACCCTTTTCCCTTTCCTTTTCAACGTCGTCTGACTACTTTCTTAATCTCAGTCATCGTCTTCAACTCTACATCCTACAACTTTACAACTTGAAATATGACTGCTGCACCTGGAAAAGCTATCGTGAGCTCTCATTCACCTCGTTCAATGTATCACATGTTCATGCATTGCATCTAGGGTATCGATCTCGGTACAACCTACTCTTGTGTCGGTGTCTGGCAAAATGACAGAGTGGAAATCATTGGTATGTCACGACATTAGCTTGCGTATTCAGTCGCTCATTTTTTCGCAACTAGCCAACGACCAGGGTAACCGAACTACCCCTTCTTACGTCGCCTTTACCGACTCTGAACGTCTCATTGGTGATGCCGCAAAGAACCAAACCGCAATGAACCCTCACAAGTACGTACATGTCAACTTTTCGCTTTCAAGCATGGCTCATTTCATCGTAGCACTGTCTTTGATGCCAAGCGTCTTATCGGCCGCAAGTGGGCTGACGCTGAAGTCCAGTCAGACATGTTTGTGTACTCACATTCTGTTCTTTGTCACATACTGATTTTTACTATAGGAAGCACTGGCCATTCAAGGTCATCGCCAAGGAAGCCGGCAAGCCTGTCATTGAGGTTGAGTACCGTGGCGAGACCAAGAACTTCACTCCTGAGGAGATCTCGTGAGTCTTCGGATATGTCCCAATTGCAATTCATGCTGACGTATTCATCTCAGATCCATGGTCCTTCTCAAGATGAGGGAAACCGCAGAGGCCTACCTCGGTACCACTATCACCAACGCCGTCGTCACTGTCCCAGCTTACTTCAACGACTCTCAGCGTCAAGCCACAAAAGATTCAGGCATGATTGCCGGTCTCAACGTTCTCCGTATCATCAACGAGCCAACTGCCGCTGCCATCGCGTACGGTCTCGACAAAAAGACTGTTGGCGAGAAGAACGTTCTCATTTTCGATCTCGGAGGAGGTACCTTCGATGTCTCGCTTTTGACCATTGAAGAGGGTATCTTTGAAGTCAAGGCTACTGCTGGTGACACCCACTTGGGTGGTGAAGACTTTGACAACCGTCTCGTTAACCACTTTGTTGCCGAATTCAAGAGGAAGAACAAGAAGGGTAAGCTTTGCCTGTCTGCGAATCATGTTCCTTTAGCTGACGATTCTTCTTCTAGACCTCTCTTCCAACGCCCGTGCTCTCCGTCGTCTCCGCACTGCTTGCGAACGTGCAAAGCGAACTCTTTCTTCCGCCGCCCAGACCTCCATCGAAATTGACTCGCTCTTCGAAGGTGTCGACTTTTACACTTCCATCACCCGTGCTCGTTTCGAAGAACTCTGCCAGGACCTCTTCCGCTCTACTATGGAGCCAGTTGAGAAGGTTCTCAGAGACTCCAAGATTGACAAAGCCAACGTTCACGAAATCGTCCTCGTCGGTGGTTCTACCCGTATCCCAAGAGTCCAAAAGTTGGTCTCTGACTTCTTCAACGGTATGTCATCCCTTTATCATTATGTCGAGTGCTTGCTTATGCTCATTCTCATACAGGCAAAGAGCCAAACAAGTCAATCAACCCTGATGAAGCCGTCGCCTACGGTGCCGCTGTTCAGGCCGCCATTCTCTCTGGCGACACTTCCGAAAAGACTTCAGAAATTCTTCTCCTCGATGTCGCACCTCTTTCCACCGGTATCGAAACAGCTGGTGGTGTCTTCACTGCTCTGATCAAGCGTAACACCACTGTCCCAACCAAGAAATCCGAAACCTTCTCTACCTACGCCGACAACCAGCCTGGTGTCCTCATCCAAGTTTACGAGGGTGAACGTGCCCGAACAAAGGACAACAACTTGCTCGGCAAGTTTGAACTCTCTGGTATCCCACCTGCACCTCGTGGTGTTCCTCAAATTGAGGTTACCTTCGACATTGACGCCAACGGTATCTTGGTATGTTTTCTCGCCGTGTCTTTCATTTGTCAAAGCTTACTCTTTTACAATAGAACGTCTCTGCTTCTGACAAGACTACTGGAAAGTCAAACAAGATTGTCATCACCAACGACAAGGGTCGTCTTTCCAAGGAGGAGATCGAGCGCATGGTTTCAGATGCCGAGAAGTACAAGCAGGAGGATGAAGAAGCAGCTTCAGTATGTCCTTGCTTGTTAGCTTGTTTGGATTTCGTGCTGATGTGTCATTTTCAGAGGATATCTGCCAAGAATGGCCTCGAGTCATACTCTTACAACCTCCGAAACTCTGTTGACGGCGACCTCAAAGATAAGATTGAGGCTGGCGACAAGGAGACTTTGGACAAGGCCATCAGCGAGACCATTTCATGGCTCGATGCATCAGCAGAGGCTTCCAAGGACGAGTACGAGTCGAAGCAGAAGGAGCTTGAAGCCATTGCTTCACCAATCGTAAGTAGTCTTCTTTTCACAATCATAGGTGACTTTTTGCTCATTCTATCTATCTAGATGCAAAAAGTCTACGGCGCAGCAGGAGGTGCACCAGGCGGCATGCCAGACATGTCTGGCGCTGGAGGCCCAGGTGGTTTCCCAGGCGCAGGCGCTCCCGGTGCTGGCAAGGATGATGTCTCTGTGGAAGAAGTCAGTGTCCATTGCTCCTAGTTTGCCGACTTTTCGCTGACTTTTTGATCCAGGTCGACTAGAATGGAAATAGTACAAGCTCTTGTTCATAGACTTTGGTTTTTAGACGCCTACTGTAATTGCATTCTTCAGTAGCTCAATCACGCACAGATCAGATTCATGTGGCCTCTGCTCAAGGATCTGCCTTTCTCGTTTTCGTACATATCCGTTCCTTGCAGCAAAACAGCTATGTCTGGCAATTCATCTGATGACACTCGATGCGTGAGAAGAACATGTGTTCCGCAATGGGGCCTAATTGTTTCTTGCAAGACGTGTATGCGGACTAAATGACAACGAACCCCTGTACCCATCCTACTCAATCCACCTTACTGTTCTGCTGCTTTCACTTCAGGCTGCTTCGACAGAGCTTCGTCCCATACYTCGAGCGTGATACGACCATACTGTCCCCATCGTGCATCYTCTAACCCAAGGAGATAATCCATTACTTTGACTTCGTTCACCTTCTTGTTCATCCTCTTCGTCTCCTGTTCTTGCCATAATGCCTCATCACAAATCGCATCCTGCACCTCCGGCGCARTTCTCCCGCTTGTGCCAGCGATCCCAAACTCGTCAAATAGACACTTCTCATGCCCTCGATTAAAGCCTTYCCCGCAGACACATCTTCGCCTGGTCCCAAACCGTCCCGCTCTCCAGTTCAAGGCCCTCAACCTCGCCTCTCGATTTTCCTCAAATAACACTCGGTCTGCAATTGCGCTGGACTTCAGCCTTTGACGTAGCCCAATGACCGCTCCAAGCACTCCTGTGTAGCGGAATATCCAATCCCGCTTCTGTTCTGCTACGTATTCGCTGCGAGACAAGGTAGGCTCTTGATTCGATTCTAGTTTCGCATTCGACGATTTGAAATGCTTGAAGATGGCACAACGCAAGATGCCTTGAAGGAGATATTCTCCAGGCGGCGTTCTCTTCTGATATTTCTGCACGAGATGCCAGTACGGGTTCTGGCAATCTGATGCGGCGAGTTGAATGCTAAGGCTCAGGGCTAGATGCCTGCACCGCTCTTCAAAGCAGACTAAAGCTGTCATAGACTGTGCTACCTGATATCGATCTTTGGCTCCAACGATCCAACAAACTGCTTCTCGTTGGTGTTTGATCGCTTCCTGAACCGATGCGAGCTGAAGACGAGAGGGATCTTTCTGCAGCCAATGATGAATTAGACCGCCAAGATATTCACCCATCGGGCGACAAAACGTCCGATAAAGAAGCAGACGATTTCCGTGATGCCAAGAGCCGCCCTTGCCCTGCATAGACGATAGAAGACGATTCATCCCACCATTGACCCGACTTAGATAGGCGTCAAGGTCAATGCCAGCTTCGGTACGAGGAACACCAAGGTACTTGTAAGCTTCAACTTGAGGAATAGCCTTGCTGTACAATGTCAAATGCACCCGGAATGGGCATACCACTCCACACTTCTTGACGTTGAACAAAAGACCATGCGCAGTCGCCCAAGCTTCGGCAATGTCGAGCAAATGCTGCGCTTCCTCTGGCAGCTCGACAGTCAATGTACCGTCGTCCGCGAAGAAGATTGATTTCAGCTGGTCTGCTGGGCAGTCTTGGTTGAGCAATTCGATCAGAGGATCGATAACGATGTTGAAAAGCGTGGGACTGAGGACAGCGCCTTGAGGTAAGCCATTGACGACAATAGGATCTGTCAGGGCGCCATTCACGAGTACTGCCGCAGATGCATTGGTGGTCAAAAGAGACCAAGTCATCTGCACGATGTGGTCGGGTGCATCACGGTCTCGAAGGGCTTGGATAACCACTTCCGGTCTAATAGACGGAAAGGCATTCTTGAGATCAAGGTAAATAGCAATCTTCCTGTCTGATCTTGCGGCTGCGTCGTTGTAGAGTATTGCAGATGCAGTCGAGTAGCCATGCTGAAACCCGGCCTGTCCTGCATGCAATTTCGACCAGCCTTCTTTTGGATTAAAGCACGGCGCGAGAAGAGATTCAAATATTCGGCGGAACATAGGCAGCAGCGCAATGGGCCGACTAGTGATCGGGGTCTGCTCTCCTTCTTCACCTTTCGGAATCAAGTGGACCAATGCATTGTGCCGAGTATACTTACACCATACTGATTGACCGTCTCTGCGCTCTTCTCTCGAGTGAATGATACGTCCTCTCGCTTGATTTGAAGATTACCGAGGACGAATACAACGCTTCTCTCATCTGCTACAGTCACAACACCAAGTTGGCTTCCTTTGCCTCGTGACTCGTTTATGGCGCCTCGGAGCGAATCCCTTCTTGCGAAAGAAGGAGGCTTTGCAGAGTCGAGCAATCACAGGCGTCTTCTTTGCCTTGAGAGTCGTGATAATAGACGATTGCAAATTGAGCGCATATGAGACGTTTGCATGCCTCGATCTTTCAGGAGGAAGAAAGAGGAGCCTTGTCTGCATGATACTCTTCTTGTTCAACTGAGTAAGCGGCGCTTGCCCAAATACCGCTTTGCTTCGTTGACAATGGTGGCTTCTGGGCTGTCAGCCAGGACTGTTTCGATACGAAGCGCGACAAAGGTTGTGACTGTGGCTTGCAAGCTAGAAGCGGATTTGATCGGTTCAGGCTCTTGTATGAGACCGTCGAAGGAGAACGCAATAGCTTGCGCTGTTGCTTCTCCTACCAAGTACTCGCAATCTGCATAGGGATCAGCACAAGGTTGAGAACAAAGGAATCTGCTCACGACCAAACTTCGATATGCCCATGCTGTATTGGCTGCCTGAACAGCTCTGGTCCCCAGTCCATTGTGTCACGCGAATCTGTATGATAGTCAATGATAGTCCTGTCAACATGAGCGTACTTACGCCCCTAGGGTAGGCCGCGAGCTCTTTGTCCGTTCCTAGAATCTTCCAACTCGCATAGGGTATCAGGGAGCTAGGAGCGGGATAGCAGGTATTCAAAAGCAGGTCGTCGATGGTCAGAGCGAGTTCGTTGACCCCGACTTTGCATCCATAGTTCTTGCTTTGATGCAGAGCGTCAGTCGACACAATGCAACTCGATAAAGTGACATACGTGTAGCCGAAGAACGATATAGACATTGCGCGGCAGATAGAGCAGCATGATAGCAGCTCCAGACAGCAGTGCATGCGCATGACAATCATCATAAGGACTCCTTTGACGAGAATAGCAGAGCGGGATAGTTTGCGATGTAGCGGCTTTCTGTCTGGGCTGCAGCGAGTACAACCCGGCCGTACACTGTAAAGGAAAGCATACGAAGACCGACACCGAGATTCGAACAACATCGGAAGGTTTCGTCTCAGAAGATGTCTCGAGACTGTCGAACGTCCTTCTGAGCTTGCAGCGCGCACTTCAAGGACATAGCAGCGAGTCGTCGGATTCATGCAACACTTTAGCCAGTGGCTTCAGGTGTGTATTGGGCAGGTAGAAGACACTTTTCCAATAGCAGCGCAGAGCGTGTCTTCGTGACAGCTTCAGCCAACCCGGACTTGCACAGCTGGACTTGATGGAGGTGAATTCTCAGACACAGATCGCGGCAATGACACTAGATACATCGGGGTTGCAATGCAAGAGACGTGTCAAAGTCAACAAGTCAACAAGTTCAAGGTGCTTTTACCTAAGCAGTGCTTGAGTCTGCCCTGTCCGAGTAGTCGACCACGCTGTCCTTCTCATGTAGACCTTGTTTCTGTAGCTGTTATTTCAGGCGGTGGGATCAACCAGTCAAACGAAAATGCTTTCGGCTGATATGTCGCCTCGTCGAAAAGAACTTCGCAGCCTAAAGGAGGGGTGAGCACAAGAGCATAACACAGCGATAATGCGCACTGTTCAGCTTGGCGTATTCAAGTCCTGAATCTTGACCTTCGCAATTTTCGGTGTCCCACCTGGTTACTCTCATCTACACGCGTCTCAGCGACGGACAAGGCAGCGCAGAATAGCTTTTACACTGCGAGGATAGCCTTTGGTCTTTTCATCACTTGCCGATACCTTCCAGGACGCATACGGCGACATATCCGCAGGAGCAGGATAACAAGTAGACTCTTTGACATCGTTGATTTCAAAGACCACTGAGTTCTTATCGGATTCGCAACTGGAATCTCTGCTGTTGCCTCTGTATGAGCCAAGAGCCAGAGCTGTATAAGGCACATACAAGTAGCCATAGAAGGTGATAGAGAGAGCTTGAGCAGCTGAAACGCCGCAGGCCAGAGATACCGCCCGTATGACATGCATATGTAGATGCGGACCGAAGAGCTGAATTCCGCAGACGACAAGCACAAAACCAGTGTAGGTCTGGGCTTTATTTGCCAGAAGGTGTCTTCGATCCAGCTGTCTGCCTCCAAGGGCTAAGATGTTATTCTAGGATGATATTACAGACAGAGCTTGCAGTTGATGATAGCTTATGTATTGATGGGTTGCGAACGGCGGGAACGAGACGAAATGGGATTGCAAAGGGGCGCTTCCGATACGAAAGTGCCGCTGCCCGAATTCGTTACTTCTGCCTATTGTGCAGAGCAGCGCAGAGTATAGGAAGATCAGGAGCACCGCGAACAAGAGAAAGGGATAGACAAAAAGAATTGGAATTGGGAGGCTGTAGAGCCATGTATAATTCTGGTAGAGCACACAGGTCAGCATCTGCTTTGATACAGTGGCTGATAGGTCCTACGGACTCACCTTCGAGCCAAAATGTTATGTGACCGAATTGTATACACAAGAAACGAACTCAGTAGTCGGAAGGGATAGCTCGAGCTGCAGGACTGGCAGACAGGTCAATAACAAGCGCAAATCGTGCAAGGGAACGCATGCCTTAGTCATCTCCCTCTTGATAGGTCCCATCACTTGCTCGATCGCAATTAAAGTCATACTCGTGATGCTCTTCACAAGTGTCACAACACGCAGCACATTTCTTCTCGACGCAATCCAAAGCAGGAAACTCGGGACATCCTTGCGTTGCGCAATCCCATGATGTTTGCGAAATCGAAGGAGCCCATACTTCAGTTACAAACGCCGCATAGGTCTTATCGCCAGATGCTAATACGTCCCTCCAGTTATCGAGGTCATCAATGCTTGACTTGCTTTCATCCGTCAGATAAAGCCAGTCGAGCGCAAAGATAGCCTGTTTGAGCGTGACGCCTTCTTTTGGCTTTTTGGCGAGATGTCGCTTGAGCAGATTGGGCACAGCTAGCCAATTATCGTACAGCTTTCGGAGGGCGATCAGATTTGCTGAAGTGGGTGCATCGGCAGAAAGGAGGATGGAATCATATGCCGAGCTGAGCTGCTTGCGAAGACGCTTGGGTCGGTCTTTGGCAGCTTCAATTGCTTTTCGGCATTGCGACTCTTGCTTGGATCGCATGTTATTGAGCAGGCTTTCGATCTCCCCGGCTCGTCGCTCAATCTTTTCCTTCGATAGCTGCAAGACCTCGCTTGCAAGATAAGTTACCACTCCACTGCTAGCTCTACCCTTGTATAGATGCTGTACTTCGACCGTTTGTAGATGATGAGCAAGAAGCTGAGCTTCTTCGATGACCGGCGGATCACGACCTGCCCGTTCGCAAGCAGCGCACACAGCGGCTTTTTTCGGCTCTCCAGGAATACGAATGTCGCCATAAGTAGCAGAAAACAAGTGTGGGTAATGTCGAGCGTAAGAAAATTGTGCCAGATCGGCCCGGCAGATTAAGCACTGGGTCGCGTACAGGAGGAGCCAACGCTTGAACCAGTCCTGCTGCTCTTCTGAAAGACGAGTCTCAGCAGGTCCCGTCGCTTCTAGTTGCATGGCTCTGCGCTTCCACCCGGATCTGTCTCCCTTCACTGTGGTATACCATTCGCGCGAAACGAGCATTAACTTGGCGATTGTAACGATTTTGCTACTGGTCAGGTACTCCAAGATATTGAGCCGAACTTCAAGAGGCAAACTTCCTCGGGCGAGTGGAATGATGACAGATGTGGAAGATTCGGCTGGGCATTGAAGGTCTGGCGCTGCGAGCCTTGCATCGGTACCAGTTGCAGTGCTCGTCATGCTGGCTGTCTAGTCATTGCGCATTGCCGTGAGACACTGCTCGACTGCACGACAGTCGCATAACTCACTGGAATCGGTCACTTTTGTAAGACGGACAAAGATCTTGCGAAAGAAGAAGGATAGCGAGTAGAGACGACCAGCAGCAAGCCAAAGAGAAGGTTAAGAGTCAAGTCCGCACGGCTTGTGTGACAGATTTGACAACGAAATGAAAGCGAGGATGCTGTAGAGCAAGCAAGCGGCCTGGGGTATACGAAGGGCTCTCGGTAGCACTAGACTTGCGCTTGCACACTGCTTGCACTGTCCTAGAGGAGCGCAAGGACGAGATGTTTCGGTCGTCTTATAGCAGCCAAACAATGCATCAGCCAAAGCGAAGAGCAGTCTGTCAGGAGAGCAGCTCACATGATTCTACGGCAGCCTGCTGTTACACGCGAAAGCCCGTGTCGACGGACCTGTCCAACCTAGGGCCGTCAAAAACCTATCCGAGCGGAGACTAGGGAGACTACTTTCTATTGAGCCTCTGCCCTTATTCAGGGCGCTATATCGCTTAAACACTCTATTTTCAAATCGTCCCAGCACGCACAGTCGATACTGTATTGTCTTGTCTGGGCACTGCTCGTATGTACTCGCTGGCAGATCAGAAAAGCCCTCGTACTATGATCTCAAGCAGTACATGTATCGGTCCACGCTATCGACTGGGCATACCATCGTGCCTGTCATCAAGGTGGATCTTCCTTCTGTTCTTTTTGTCTGCACTTCTAGATTCCTCGAGAAGCCTATGTAATGATCGTCTAGGCTCGTGCTGTTCTTACATCCGTGGGCTGGGCAATCAACAGAGTCTGCTTCTTTGGGTTTCCGACTTGATCTATTCCGATTCATTAGTCGCCATGCACCGCTCTTGGCTTCGCACAGGCTCCACTGCTCCTGTTCTTGCTCCTCTCGCTGCTTGTATATTCGCAACATGAGTGGTTCCTCTGTCCCTCTGTTTCTCGAAATGATCGACCAAGTGTCGTCACTTCCTGGCAACGTCAATCCTTACCCAGTCTTGTAAGCCCTCGCGCTTCACAAGAGAATACAGCTGATGGGCTATCCAGTCTCGACAAGCTGGATTCGTTGCTCTACCTCAAGGTATATTGGTCTCAACTTGGCTTCCTTCTCTAACTGACCTGAGTCTAGCTCGGAGACAGCTTCAACCGTTTGATGATCGCAAACGTCGTGGCTTGCGGAGGAGGTTTTTGCTGCTACATTGCGTTTCTGGCCATTCGATACAAGAGCAGGTCATTCTGGCTTTACAAGCTACAAGAGACTGGATCTGGCAGTAAGTCAGCTGGGTAGCCAGGCTTCACGTGTTTGACAACAACGTTAGGTCATCATTCTCCTGACCGAAGGCTACAAGGGCAATTACCGACCGGATGCTTACTCTTGGCTCCTGCCAATTCTTTGGCCTCTCAGTAAGTTGCTGTCATGGCTAAGCGACAACTGCTGATGATGTGATAAGCCCTGATGGTCTTAGTCTCTGAACTACAGTGAGTGGTCTATGACTGAGTACTGCTATTCTGACCCGCATCTCAGCGGCATCAGCGCTTTCCTCTACATGTGCGCCTCGGCCCATAAGAGGCCAGCTCTGCTCGGTCTCGATATCAAGCCTTGGCTGCTGAATGTAGGATTTGGGTAAGTGCGTGGTCGAAGTGTCGAAGTTGGTCTAATGATAAGCGAAAGTATGCTACACATTGTCGTAATCGCCTCCCTCGCTGTACCTTTCGCACTTTCTGGCGCTCAATTCACGAAAGCAACGGATGCTATCAATGCTTTTCTAAATGTCGTCGAGAGGAGAGGAGACGCTTGGGTAGAAGGGCAGACTTTCGGCTTTGATCGTGGGTCCTTGACCGAGACGGCACGATAACAAGCTGACCTAAGGCAGCTTCATGGTTCCCTTTGATCAACGCTATGACCAGCAGAACCGACATCATGATTCGCTACTCTCGTACAGCGTGGCAAATTCTACTAGCTCTTGTCATCTTCATCACCCTGCTCTTTTTACCTGTGGCTTTTCTATACGTTCGAACAATCGCGAAACAGCTGTCAACTGTCCGAACGCAAGTTCATTCGCACCAATCTTACGAAGCGAAGCAATTGCGGTTCGCATACCATGCTATGTGAGTCATTACTCGCGCTGAGACATCGCCTCGGCTCATATGAAAGGCCAGGCTCGTCGAGCTACTCCTGATCTTGGCCGCTGCTGTTGCATATTCAGCTACAGCAGCAGAGTGGGGAGTTAACTATAATTCGCTCGTCGAATCAGCTACGACCATTGCAAGCGTACTTGGCGTCATGTACTCGATCTACCCTCTCCTGTCTCTTTGCGCCAGTATTGTTCTTTTTGTGCGTGCGTTGAAGGGAATGCAAGATCATGGCAAAGCTGGAGCTTGGGTCAAGTCGAGTCAAAAGTCCTCGTTCAAGTCTTCCTCGGTTCAAGGCTCCGGGTTCAGTAAGTTTTGCTCTTGGTGTGTTGAACCCCATCCGACATGTCCTCTCACAGGAGATCAAATACGAGTCACAAACACAGTCGACTTGATGCCAATGGACACCATGTCGAAGCAAGAGAAGGATGATTTGGCGTAGTGTACCAGATATGCTCATTCTTTCACCGAGATTTCGATGTCCTTTCCGTCTCTAGTTTCGCTGCTTTCCGATCTTCTCTTGGTCCATACGCTGCTTCAATGCGTAGTCTTTAGACGGTAAAGTAATGCCATCCATCGATGGCTGCCTGATACAGCCCGACAGGTCACTTCCTAAACTACCTCTCGCTCAAGGCTTTATCTCTTTGTCTTAAGTTGTCGCCTGTTTCTCAGCTATCTCTTCTTTTCTCGCTCGTAATCTGCTCTCATCAGATCTTCCCCTCGGCTGTGCGCAGATTGCACTCGAATCGAGAAGGGCATCTAGCTTGATTAGACCTCCAGGTCATTACGGAACCGAGAGCCAGTACTCCTCTCTATAACCGCCGAGCCGCTTTGCTGCATCAGCAGAGGCCTCCAAGGACGAGTACGAGTCGAAGCAGAAGGAGCTTGAAGCCATTGCTTCACCAATCGTAAGTAGTCTTCTTTTCACAATCATAGGTGACTTTTTGCTCATTCTATCTATCTAGATGCAAAAAGTCTACGGCGCAGCAGGAGGTGCACCAGGCGGCATACCAGACATGTCTGGCGCTGGAGGCCCAGGTGGTTTCCCAGGCGCAGGCGCTCCCGGTGCTGGCAAGGATGAACCGTCTGTCGAAGAAGTCAGTGTCCATTGCTCCTAGTTTGCCGACTTTTCGCTGACTTTTTGATCCAGGTCGACTAGAATGGAAATAGTACAAGCTCTTGTTCATAGACTTTGGTTTTTAGACGCCTACTGTAATTGCATTCTTCAGTAGCTCAATCACGCACAGATCAGATTCATGTGGCCTCTGCTCAAGGATCTGCCTTTCTCGTGTTCGTACATATCCGTTCCTTGCAGCAAAACAGCTATGTCTGGCAATTCATCTAATGACACTCGATGCGTGAGAAGAACATGTGTTCCGCAATGCATTGTGCTGAGCATACTGACATCATACTGATTGACCGTCCCTCTGCGCTCTTCTCCTTAGCGCGAGTGGTATGTTCTCTCGCTTGACTGCTGATTTCATGGCATGCGCTTTGCTTAAGTCAATGTACAATGTGAGCTGGCGCAAGCGGTCAGTACATTTCAAAGTAAGAATGATTGCATGCACATACCCTCGGCAAAGAAAGGAAGCAAGCTTCAGACACTCTCCCTAGATCCTTACTGCCCAACAGCTACCAGCTTAATCTCCCTCTTCTGTAATTGATCGTCTTGGGTCGAGCAGCCAGATGCTTGGGGGGACCGGGCAGATGCTTATACTGGCGCGAGGAGGTTAGGACGGCATCACTCGCCGCTCCGCAGCCATACGCTTCTGTTTTTGCACCTCGAGAATATCCGTCACATAATATCTACGAGTATTGTGAGTCACGCCGCGGTAGAGATGATTTACATCAGAAGGCGTAAGATGATAGTTGATTAGTTCAGATTCGGGGACCGTTCTGAATCGGTAGGGTTTGTACACATCGCAAGTTAACAGAAGTTTGCGCCGCCAGGCTCGCCAGGCAAACGGTTGCGAAATATGTGACGAAAGCGCATCAGCTGCATTGGCATTGAACAGTCGGATTTGCAGGCCAAGCAGATGATGCTGTAGTATTTGACCCAGAGAGCGAACAAGTCGATGTGTTGCTTTTCGTTGTTGTCTTCGGTGTGCATAGCTTCAGTTTGCTGCCCTCTTTTGCCAAGCACCTGTCCACGACTTGACATCTTTCGACGTAACCAAGGACCTGGTATCCTGCTCTTCCACCCAGCCTGATCAGATTTAACCGTAGCATACCACTCCCCCGACACCCTCATCAACTTCGCAATAGTGACAATCTTGTTATCGGTCAAGTATTCGAGAATGTGGAGCCGAACTTCGAGAGGCAAGGAACCTTTAGCGAGGGGTATGATTGGCCCCAAAGAAGGCAGATCATCTTTGCTGTTTGACGTGCTTCTACTGTCTGATTCTCCCGCCATTCTATTTTCTCAAACTTTCAGCCCGGGTGCGAAAGGCGTAATGAGATCAACTCAACTCACTTCTCAGACGCTCGACAAGCTAGGACTTCTGTGATGATGGTACGAGAAAAGAAGGTAAAGACGTACAGAAGGAAAAAGCAATCAAAGCAATTTCGTGTCGCAATCTAGTGTGGACACAAAGACAAAAAGGCAGAAGTTTCTTCGCCCTTGACTGAGCATATCCAATGCAGACGCTCGACACGTATGCAGCCAGAGACAATAAGAGCCTGCCAGAGACGTCACGCCTCAGCCAGAAGACACATTTCAGAGGGAACCAATGAGAGCGATAAATCTGTCAGATACGTCAGACATCTTGCGCGAGAGCACGACAGATTTACTCGCCGTATGTATGAACCAAGCAAGCAAGGGAGCCGCATGAGCGATTCCATGCTTATTAAACACATAAAAATACATTCTAGAGGTCGTAAAAAGTAGTATAGGCATAAAGATCGTCCTTGCTCATAACTACACAAGTCATCAGCTCTAATTCTTCTTCAAAAAATCAAGACTCACTATATCCCAGTAATCTTCCACCGCGCAACAGAACTATTCAATCCGCACATCAACAAAGCGTACAGCAGAGAGAGAGGGTGAGACATACCTTCCCACAAGCTACACTTGCGCTCAAACTGTATTCACTAATGGCAATCTTTTCATCCACCATATGATCGGCGAAATTATCCGGTCTATCCATTTCATCAATTGATCCTAGAGCAGATAGGAACAAAGACAGACCCATGAGCCATAGCGCCGACAAAGACGACCACTGAATGAGTATCTGGGATTTTAGGTAGGTATTTGCTCAGTTTTGTTGGTTCGGCATCAAAGGAGAGTGCTGTGCTCGTCTTTAGCCCGAAATGCAGAAAAAAGAGGGAAACATACTGATTTTATGCGAGTTGATAGGGAGGTGATCTGTTATTGGGTTCTAGTGAGGGTATTAGTAGGAAGAGAAAGCATAAAGGTGAAGAAGAGGTACCTTGATTACTTTCAACAGCTTTTCGGAACCGTTTACTGATCGTATTGAGAGTTTGTGTAATAGTTGTACTGTCCAAATGCCACAACATAAGCCCCATACGAGGCAAAGCAAGGGTCACACGAACCCATGAGCCCGCTAAACCTCTTGAACGTTCTCGGTATTCTCACGCTTGGGTTCACTTCGATCAAGACACCTTTAGCCGTATGGATGTAGACTTGTAATTTCCCAGCTTTGTTCACAGGCGAGTCCAATAAGGTCAACAGGCACTAATCGACATGTTTAGTTTTCGGTGACATGTTACAGCAGAAGATTTTGAGAGACCCACTTGATGTGTAATGTCTGGTCTGGCAGTAGCTACTTCCCTTCCCATCTTGGCCAATAGACCTTGATGATCGTCCGCATTGAGCAGCATGAACTTGTCTTGTTCATTTTTTGATTTCGCTGCTACTTTGTACGATTCTGCTCTCATTGCAGATGGTCAGCCCTTTTGCGCTTCCACCCTAACATGAGCCGCACCGAGACAGGCCTGTTCAAGCACGACTATCAACCTCCTCGTGCCTTCCTTCTCGACGTTAGTTTTTGGGATCTTTGGCTGCTCGGGCTGAACAACAGGTAAAGGTCTCTTCTTGCTTGTTCTGGAGGCTGCTGATGGTAGCGCCATTGTGAAATCTGGCGCTGTAGCATTCAACGTGAAAGGTTTATTGGCTGTCATGTCTGTCTGACCGATGGTTGGAGAGCAACCAGCAACGGACATGCAAAAGATCAAAGTGATACCCAGATTGGCTAAAGCATACCCTGGTGCTGCTTCAATACCTTCTCGAGTCCGATCTGTAAATTTCACCTCTCTGCCTCATGCATGTCATGTCATCGTTTTCTCATGTTCCTTGTTGTCTAGCCCGTAACTCGCTGTCTACATTCTTCTACAAAGCTTAGAGCAAGCGAACCTGGAACATCAGAAGCTTTCAAATCAAGGGCTCAAGTTGGAGTGCGTTCCATCAAACGCGTTGTCGCTATTTCTTTGGCTGATATCAACTATTATCAAAGCCCTTTTCATGGAAAGCACTCAGTCTATTCCTCGTTACCGGTACAGGACTCTATTACTATTTCCAATCAGAGAAACAAAAGATCGAAAGCGTAAAGAGTACGTCTGCCTTCTCCCATGTCTGCTGTATTCAACTTAAGTAGATGTGTCGTACAGAGCAACAAATAGCCAATCAGAAAGTTGGTAGACCGAATATAGGCGGTCCCTTTTCTTTAACGGATACGAATGGTAAAACATTTACGGAACAAGATCTGAAAGGCAAATTCAGTCTTGTATACGTGCGTTGTCCTGTGCCTTTGTTCATTTGTGTACTGATACCGGCTCACAGTTTGGATTCACCAATTGCCCGGATATCTGTCCAGAGGAATTGGATAAAATGAGCACGGTAGTGGATGAAATAGGTGCGGTCCTTGCTGCTAAATTGAGATTTGTCTCATTTTATTGCATGATTGTACAGCTGCGTCATATGGAAAGAGCACTATACTGCCAGTGTTCATCACTTGTGATCCGGCGAGGGATTCGTTACAGGCTATGGCTACTTATATCAAAGGTAATTCCTAACTTCTCCTCTCTTCCACGCCTAGAGACTGTCCGATCGTGTCTCCCTCTCTCCTAATGACGGATATTCACCCGATACTCGATGCTAATTCATCTTTCGCGTAGATTTCCACCCAACAATGATTGGCCTAACAGGGACTTACGAAGCAGTCAAATCAGCATGTAAAGCCTATCGCGTTTATTTCTCCACTCCACCCAATGCTAAAGCGACGGATGATTATTTGGTCGATCATTCCATCTTGTATGTGCCTTCTTTCGCTGCTTTTCCTATGTGGGGGAAAGAGTCAGAATGGAATTGATGCGATTGAATAGTTTCTACCTCATGGACCCGGATGGGCATTTCGTAGATGCTTTTGGTAAATCATTCACAAAGGTTCGTTTATGCTTTTGCCTTTTCTCCTTCTTCTTGGAAGCTAAAGTAATCACACGGGGATGTAGGACGAAGTGAGTGGGAAAGTCAAAAACTACATTGAGCAATACAAGTCTGGTGTTAGATGGGGTCAAGCTGTCGTTTAGTCTGAGACACAAGGCAAGAAATGTAAAATTCACCAATCTCGCGACTCCCTAATTAGTAAGGCATCCACGCGTGCGTCTCGTGTTTACGAAAGCCGGAGTGAAAGTGAGACCAGCTATCGAACAATTGTGCAATCTATGCATGTAAAGCTGTACAAGAAGGGAACCAGCCCTGTATTACAATGAATCCGAAAGACCATCGAGGTGTTCAGTTGCCAAGGAGGGAAAAGCTTGTCGAAAGTCGTCATTGGCTTGAGTTTGAAAGGTGTTGACTGTACATGCATCGTACCCAGCATGAGTCGATGCTCAAGTCCAGACATCTTCACGCACGAGCTGTATTGCAAACATGTCCGGCTGTGAGATCATGTGTCAAATGAGCTAGAATCTAGCACATCAGCAAAACGCCTCACATGACTCAAACATCCTCTTCATCAGCCTCATCGCCTCCATCCAGGAAAGCGTAAATTTGTTGGTCAGACATGACGATTCGATTAGGACCCGTTCTGCGAGGTTGCGTTGAGCGATCCTGTGCAATGTGTCAGCTTCGAGCTGGCGAGAGGAAAGAAGGGGGCAAAAGTACGTGATGAGTGATCTGTGAGTCGACAGTAACGGAATTAGTTGAGTATCACAAGGTTATGCAAGGACTCACTTTGAGCTCTACGTCGTTGATCTTGTTGTTGAGAACGGATTCAGTCTGAGGTGGAAAGGATCAGCGTCAATTTCGCCAAATCGGTTCGAGAGGATTCGGAATCACCTGGAACTCGACCTGTGAAGACACCAACGCAATTGAGCCATTTCAAAGCCCAAGCAGTTATCGGCCTCACCTTTTCGAAAACGCGTTCAACCGAAATGTTTGCTGAACGAGCAGAGACGGAAGATGCATCCTTGATAGGAGCAGCAGACACGGCCACCAGGGCGTTGAAGAGGAGAGTAAGGAAAAGAACAAAGTTGAAGAGCATTGTTGGTTGAAACGAATGTGAGGGTGTTTAAATGAGTGTGAGGGGGTTGAGAGAGCGCTGAATCGTCGAGATTGCTTGCCTGTTTTTTTCTTGTCGTGGTTAGAATAGAGAGAGAGAGATACATATGGAACAGCAAAAGAGAAGATGTGCATTCGATGGGCGACGCTTCGGCTTCGAATTGCTTCCTTCGATTTCTGACAGCAAACGTTTCGCCTTAGCAACGAGAGGTCCACGTAGAAGCAAGCAGAGCAAAGAATCCAAGATCAAGGACTTCAGATTGACAGCGCAAATTCGTGCTGGACGAGACTGCAACGAGTGCAGACAGAATTGAAGGGAGAAAGGGTCGATTTTGCCTGGCCAAAGCATGGTTCTCTGTGCTGGACTACATTCTGGACTGCAGTCACAGCTCCTCTGCTTGCAAAGATATCAACAAGATGCGGTAGTCGTGACTGGGCAAGATAAATAGACACGACAAAGCAAAGCAAAGGCTATACCAGATGCCTATTGATCAGCTCAAAGCCGCCTGGTATCTGACGCACCTTGTATGCTGTTCAAACAGCTCTCTTTTGCTGTCCTCCAAGGCGAAATTTGATGCTTCTTGAGTCTGACGCACATGTCAACAGACCGTGGGTGCCAAGGACTGCCAGGTTCCTACTTTGCTGTGCCTGTGCTCTTCAAACGCTGCTTCTGGTCTAATGGGTTTCTGTGGGCTTAGCGAAACAGTGGACCACCGATCAGGCCACATCAAGCCGCTTATGGGCAATACTCTATCTGATCCCGACTGGAATGTTGGGAATGCCTTGTTCCGCTCCCGCTCTCTTATCAACTACTGCCCCGCTTTCCATTGCAGCAGTTCAATCTGTTCATGCAGCAGATAGCGCAACATGGGCCTCGCAATACTCACTACGATTTTCAACTTGCTGGCCATCTATGGTACTGGCTATTCATTACATATGGCACAAGCTTACTACCGACGCTACCCAAATGATCGCCTTCTCTTCAAAGGTTAGCAAACAAGAATGGCTCCTACACGCGCTAATCAGACTAGAAAACAGCTTTCGTCGCGATAGCTCTTGCTCTCAACACCTTTCATGGCTGCGCTGTCGCTTCCTTAGTCTGTGACAGATATCAAGCTGCGATACTGGGCTACCCGAATGCGCAAACGTACTATTCGATCAATGCTATGCTTTGCTTTTGCAGCATTGCGGTCATCAGTCTGGCGGTTCAGATGTTTTACTGCACGAGGGTATTTTAAAATCGCTCTTAATAGAATAGAGGATATATCTGAACATGTTCTACTAGCTATATTTGATCCAGCAAAGACGATTGCTCCTACCTGTCACAACGGCTATTCTGGCCATTGCCGGAGCTGCAATACTGGTCGGTATGTTCTACCGTCTGCACATCAGGCGACGCTGAGCATCTGCTCTACCAGCCTATTCCATTCTGTTGAGAGTCGTTGTCGACTATCCGAGTCTGCCAAGTTACATCCCGATCCTTATAACCGTTGGGATAGTGTGTCAAGTGGTCATTGATGCCATTATCGTGTAGGCACAGCTCCTGATTTGAGATACCAGCTGACATTTTGGTATAGTTCCGCTTGGATTGTTGTTGTCTGGCGGTCTAGGAGGCAAGGCATCCACACAGCCAGGGCCAAGCAGTAAGCAGGCTCTTCCAATGAGAAGTTCACTTATCTGATTTCCCTAATCTCTAGCTTAATGCATCGGTGCGCTAGCAGTCAATGATGCGATCGATGCGTATGCTCATTGCGCTGTCAGCATAATGCTTCTCATCCTACAAACTAATGCATTGAATGCATTCCTGGTCATCGTAACGCTGTACGTGCTCAGGTTGATATCAAGCCTTAGCTTATCCAAGTGTACAAGTATTGTGAACCTGGCGCACCCGCCTGCTTACGAACTTGTTCCGCGCCTCATACCAACCTGCTACTTCTGCTCTCTACTCATCAACCTAACCTCAAGAAGAGAGGAAGATATGACGGTACCCGGACCAGTCGAAACTATAGTACTTCAGCCGGCAGATCAGTCGAAACTGGGTCGGACAAGTCGGACTTTTGGTTCGCCGCAGCACAATTCCTTGTTCGGGCAGATAGAAGTGACAACAGAATGGGAAACGGAGATTGACGGGCCTTGATGTGGTGTCCGATTGAAGAAGAAACTGCTGGCCGGTCACGACATGGCACAGAGGATCAACCTATTCTTCTCTCCTCAAGTACATCGCACTTTACCCGTCTGTCTTCGATAGCGTTTCGTCAGCATGCCTCGCAATCTGTCGCAGCCGAATCTAGTGGGCGGTGCTTAATTTGGACCTACCCATTGAGCAGCGCGGTATAATATCTCCATTACCTCGCATGGATACATTGTATATTTCGGCGGGAGCCGATCTACCTCTGCACGTCGCTTATCTCTTTCTCTTGACCTCTTTCCACTCGACCAAAACCTTTTCTTTGTTGTAAGATATCATGCTCGACGTTGGCATTCGGAGCGTTGAAGATTCTGATGAAGCTACTCTTGATGCCATCTATCAAGCCTGTATCGAGAAACGGCCAGACATCAAGGGCATTTACACCTCTGGCGTGCTGGACCTGACCGTTCCAGAATATCAACGCAGATGGAAAGCTGAAGGGTTTCCAGTACTTGTCGCCACGCTCGGGGAATCGCCAGTAGGTATAGGTTGGCTTATACCAGACGAAGAGTGCTCGGCTTCACCCTTGTAAGCTTGTCTCCCAAAGCGACTGAACGAAAGATCTGACCGGGATATTGAAGCATCTGTGAAGTCGCCATCATGGTTGTGCCATCCTTACATCGACAAGCCATCGCTACTCAGCTATGGAAGAGCTTGATTTCCCACTCTGTCGTCTCTGAGAAACGCCTGCATGTTGTCGTTGCAAAAGTTGCGAGCACGAACGCACAAGCCATCAATGCTTGCCTGAAAGCTGGATTTCGCCATACGGGCAGTATGCCGCAAACTTATTGCACCGTGATAAGTCGCACATTGCGTGACATCCTGTACTTTGAGCTACTCATCAGGGTAAAGCCTAAGTTTTCTTCGCGTCGAGGTAACTCATGCTGTATCTTAGGCTTCACCACCAGATGTTTCAGACTTGGGATGGGTGATCGACTACCCTGGCAGGAGACGGACCGAGAAGCTGCTTTCCAATTTGAACACTCACAAACTAGTCTTCCAGTTTGTCGGTGCAGACGCAGAAGAGTCGCTCTTGCAGGGAATTTGCGATATTTCAAGTCATCTAGTAAGTGCGACTTGGCATCGCGTGACCTATGCTCATTGCACTGTTCAAAAGGCAGCTACTGCACTCTTTCCTTTCAAGACTCGGTATGAGCCAGGTCACATGGAGAAGATCAAGCATAATCTACGTCATGGCACCATCATCGTGGTCGTACTGGACAGCGAGAAGAACGTTATTGGGCATGCTGGATTGCGCAGAGGTACTTCGAGCGGAGATGAAGTCATCGTGTGAGTGCCGATAGGAACTTGAAAGCTCGGTGTCTCATCTTCCTTCACAGCAATGCATTATTGTACTTCTGCCTTCCGCAGTCGATCCGCAACGAAGGTTCCATCACCAAGATGTGGTCGATGCTTTTGGAAGCCAATCAAGCTTTAGACGGCTTACGAATCGGTAGTATCTACGCAGTGGCAGCTCGAGAAGATCAAGAAATACGTTACATCTTTCAGAACATCTTGGGTTTGCGTAAAGCATATACTCGAGTAAACTCTATGCTTCTGAGCTTGTAGCCCGCCAGCTGACGGCGATGTTTTGGCAGTCGAGTGAATTCATCAAGTTTGGCAAGCTCCATGATACGTTGACCTACCACCGACAGTTGGAAGCTTTCACACCGGAGCAGATCAAACATGCGCAGATAGCGCATAAGAAACGGAACGCTGTTATGCTGCAGGAAGAATGGCAAGAGGAAGAGCAGCGTCTCACGCTCGTGAAGCAGAGGGAGCAGAAATCGGAGAGCTGGTCTGGCTGGTTACAGCGTACAATGAGCAAGCGGGCAGCTTGAGATGTACCTCAGATTATGCTTGCCTTTAAGTACATGCTATGGCATGCTTGGGAGACTTAGGAGAGATAAAGGACTTAAGTTAAGGTCGAAATGCAGGAGAAGCTCTCTCTCTGTGTCCCACGATCCCAGACACAAGCTAAGCAAAGGCCGTGCTAGATACCACCGAGACACTCTTGTAATACCAGCCAAAGCAAGTCGCAAACATCGTGAGTGCTCGTTTGAGCGAGATTTGGTGACGAAGCCTCATTGCGTGTCCTCCTCCCATCTCCCTTCTCCCTTACTCTGCCTGCGCCCTGCAACTCGTCCACAACACTTTGTATCTCCTGCCGACGTCGCTTCACCTCATTTTGTTCGCTGTAACGTGCACTTCGTCTACAACGCTTTGGATCTTCCGCCCAACATTACTTCACCTCGCTCTACCAACACGCAGCTCCAGCATGTCGAGATCATCGTACGATAGGATGTTGACCATCTTTTCCCCCGAAGGGCGGTTGTATCAAATCGGTATGTCAAGCATTAAAGCAGTAGTCGTGAGCTAATCACTGTGTTTTCGAAAGAATACGCCTTCAAAGCAATCTCCAACTGTGGGCAGACATCTGTAGCTATTCGAGGAAAAGATGCGTGCTGTGTGATAACGCAGAAGAAAGTGCCCGTACGTCAAAGTCCTGTCGTCAGCAAATGCCCTGTTTAACGATAGCTCTTCGGTACAGGACAAGCTACTCGACCCATCTACTATTACGCACATCTTCCACATTACACCAACAATCGGTTGCGTCATGACTGGAATGATTGCAGATGCACGCGCGCAAGTACAAAGAGCCCAGGCGGAAGCCGCAGAGTTTAGATACAAGTATGGGCATGAGATTGAACCGGAACTGCTTGCGAGGAGAATGGCAAAC
Organism: Kondoa malvinella; assembly: GCA_039545315.1. Lineage (NCBI taxonomy): Eukaryota > Fungi > Basidiomycota > Agaricostilbomycetes > Agaricostilbales > Kondoaceae > Kondoa > Kondoa malvinella. The sequence continues at coordinate 61,381 of BCIM01000013.1, forward strand.
ATCAACCAGGTCCGCGCTTGAGTGGTGCAGCTGGTTCATATAGCTGATGCAGAATGTCGATGGCAGGTTTACACGCAAAGAGCAGCAATGCGGCCGCTGGGCATCTGTGCGTGGTTCTGTCCACTTTCCCCTGCTACAGCTGGCTGACCTGCATACAGCAATGATCATCATCGGATTAGATGAGCTCTCGAATCCGGCAGTCTTTAAGTTGGACCCAGCCGGTTTCTACGTCGGCTTCAAAGCAACTTCATCAGGCAACAAGCAGACTGAAGCGACCAACTACCTTGAAAAAGCATTCAAGAAAGAGTCGTCTGATCAAATGAAGGCTTTGGAGAGCGGGACTCAAGGGACAGTCGAGATGGCTATTACGACTTTGAGTACAGTGTTGGCGACAGACTTGAAAGCGAATGAGATTGAGTTGGCGGTCGTGAGCAGAGAGAACCCAAAGTTCACTAGGGTACGTCCTTGTTTGTCTGGGCTCACGCAGAGAGCTGATTGATGTGTTCAGCTAACGGATGAAGAGGTTGATGCGCATCTGCAACGGATTGCTGAGAGGGACTAGACGATATTGCGTGAATGCTAGCATCGAATTGACACAGTCTTATGGACGTTCCCAAGTGCATCCTCGTGCAAAGAAGATGTGCAATACAAGCCAAATACCTGGAGATTGCTGTCACCCTTGAGTACACCTTACGCTGATGACACTGTACGCAGTCTCTTTGATCACCGTAGCTCAAATGCCATCTTCGAACCCAACAGGTTGGAAACAAGATTCCTTGTGTTGCGTCGTCCATGGATCCTTCCACGCCTCCTTCTGATGCGCTGCCGAGCAACATGCCACACTCTTGCACCTCGCACACCGCTTCAGGTTTTCCGAATTCGTACAACCCGCTCTTGCACATGACCATTTCTAAGACTTTTGGTTAGCTGAAAGAAATCAGATGGCTAATAGCAGATGCGTACGTAGTTCTTGCGTATTGCTTGACTCATTGTTGCACCCATTGCCGGATCAAAGGTAGCTTGTAGACGAGTAATCGGTCCGAAATCAGTCGATCCGACTTGCGAGTCGTACTGTAGCCAATTGCGCAAATAGGGTTTCAGCTTTTTGGCGGATGAAGAAGCAGAGATAGCTGTTCGGTCTTCGTCGTTACAGAATTCCAGCAAGGTGCCTGAATCGATGTCAATGCGAAACTTTCCCGCGCTGCGAGATGAGCGTACCGAGCAATGGGCAATTGTCAAAGATGACGTTGGGTATAGTCATACCACCTAGTTCAGCTACCGATCGATCCGCCTTTCGGAACATAGGCGCCTTCTCCACTAAACGATCGAGCAGAGTTGGGTGATTCGCCTCGTCCGCGCGGAAGACAGTCGAAGATAGTGCTGGAAGACGGGTGTTGTCTGAAAAAAGACCATGCAGTAGCTTATTGTGTTTGAGGGAGTCAGGACAGGTAGATTGAAGAAACGATCCATGATCTTGTGCTGAGTCCAAACACTCTTCTATGCTTCTCGCTGATGTTCAGGCGAGCAGTAAGCCACGCTCTTACACCTTGCACACCGTTTCAGATTTTCAGCTTTTTCGCATCCCCTCATCGCACATGATAGTTTCTACTCTTGATTCAACCGCAATCCTATCATGAGGGAAGAAGTGCTCACGTAGCGTTTCCTGGACCAATGACTCAATTGTGCACCGGTATCTAGGTCGAAAGTGAGCAGTAGCCGTTTGATTGGACCAAATTCTCGGTTCATTGACTTGGAATCATACGAGAGCCATCTTCTTAGATATGGCTTGATAATGATTGCTGCTGAAGAAGTCGACAGCTCGATTCGGTCTGTTTCATTGCAGAATTGTAAGAGAACGCCTGACATGCAGCAATCTTAGAGTATGGTCGGCAGAAAGCTGAGCAAAAGTCGAACATACCGAGTAATTGACATGTATCATATACCATGTCGGATATATCCATACCGCTTACTGTTGAGCCATCCGCACTTTGAAAGCTGGGCGCTCGTTCGACAAAACGATCAAGCAGCGTTGCGCTCATCTTCTTGGATCGACTTGGAGATAGCCGTAAATAGTGCTCAAAGATCGGTAGTCCTACGAGGTGGATGATCATGTACGTCGGTGTATCTGACAGTTGCCAATTGGGCAGCTTCTGGCTTGCATCTCGATCAAGTGTGGGCAAGTCAAAGAACTGATCAACGATGCGAGGAAGATAGAGAGCAGCTAAGCGAGAGAGGTAGACATTCTGTTGTAGCTCGTCTTCTAGAAGCAATCGAGGTATCTGAGCGCTCTGTCAGTCGGTAAGGCGCTTCCCTAGTCATGAGACTGACGAAAACATTGACCAGGGTCCAGAAGCGCTCGAGGTTGGATTCATAGCGACCGTTTGAAATGCTTTCCTCGAATCCAAGCAGGACAGCGAATTCTCGCGAGAAAGGGCAGCCCATTGAGCGCAGTTCAGCTTCAGGAATTTCCATTGCTATTGTTGCAAAGGGTATCGCGGTGCATCAGGCAAGGTGTACTCGGTACTCGGTGGTTGCGAGTCAAAGGGCCCAAGCCTTTTGCAACAAATGGTCAGACGATAGCATGACAGAGATCCAATGAAGGATACAACAGATGCCATTGCCTATGCGTCGCGCGATAAATAACAATTGCACGCCCTCCCAAATTGTTTGGCAATCTGTCATGACTTGTCCCAACTCTTCCCGCTTCTACGGATTCACAAACCCTTCACAAATAGCCCCCGCTGACTCTATGTACATCATCTGCTCTTCCGTCAAATCTGGTCGTTTCCTGCATGGCATCCCTCAGCTACCGACACTGTTCCATTTGAACAACGCTGAACGCACCTAAACCGTTCTGGTAGTTCCCACCATTCCAGCACATCAGGCGGTGGTATGCCTTTCCCTGAACTTGAGCCGGAAGATGACGGAGCAGCAGATGTTTTGGGAGAAGAAGGGACGAAAGGTCTTTTCTGCTTTTCTTGAAAGCTTGCGAATTGATCTAGCATATCACTTGGTGCCTGTTTCAATGTGTTAGTACTTGGGTAGAGGGATGTTAGAGAAGGGAAGACACGAACAGCCGGATGAGGCTGAGCTTCATGCGACGAGTTGGCCCATCTAGATGCTCCTGCGCCTAGGAATTGTATGGATTGCTTGTGTCCTGCTGAACGCGACAGAGTAGTATGCAGCTGCCGCAGCTGACGTGTGAAGGACATGGTTGATAGTAACAAGCTGGAGAGGCAGTCAACAAATGCACTCTGAGGCGGAGGCAAGCTGAAGAAGTACAGGCTAGGTAGACAATCACGGGTAGAGCAATAACAAGAATCGGGAAGCTTTCAATTTCATTCGCAAACACTTTGATGCCCAGTATTACTCTCCTTCGATCATCATCAAGCTAAAGGCATACATTGACGGTAGCTGCTCAGTAGGCGTAAGAGTTGTCCTGCGAATGAGAAGGTCTTAGCTGAGTAGAAGAGCAAAACATCAAAGAGAAACTCACAAAGCCGCCAAAGCTCATTTGGTTTCCGCCGTGGTTGCCGCAGCAATTGCCTACCGGATCCATGAGCTAAAGGTAATCAAAGAAAGAGAAAGCATACCCATAGCGCAAGAGTCGCAGTGGTCTGCACCGGAGCAGCCATTTTGAGCAAACGAATTAAAGTCTGCAGCTCCACCGCAGTTGCTTTAGAATCCGTCAGCATACGATGATAGAGACAAGACAAGACATACCATCGACTGCAGGCACCGGCGCAACCGCATGTGCCAGAGCTGCAACCGCACTTGCATCATGCATTAGACTCGCTCATCAATCAAATCAAGCAGAACTCACAGCACAGCCAGAAGTGGCATTGTCATTGTAACCACCGAAGCTTTGCATGTTGTTCTGGCCACCGCCTAGTAATGTTTGATCAGGCTTGTAAAGGCTTGAGACGGCAAAGAATGACTTACAGGTGCAGGCACCGAATTGGCTCATTCCGCATTCGCAGTTCATCTTTTGTGTATTGTTTTTGGGAAGTGGTTGAAGATGATAAGGACGAGCTTGAAGTGATTTGATATGTGTAGGAAAGAAGATAATGCAAAGCGAGACGAGCTTTTATACTGCCCAAGTTCTTGCCACAGAGCTGTGCATGAACGGAAAGCCATGCGCACAAGTAGTCAGAAATGAATGAGCGCTCGGGTACTCTGTTCAGGTCTCTCCTCGGATTGGGCGGTGTTTCACCGCTGCCAAAGAGGGAAGGAAGGTAAACTAATGAAAGACCTAGAAGGTACCTTTGTCCGGGTATACTTGGGCTATGCTTTTGTTCACACTAGAGCAGAAATGCTGCACTGGACGTGCGGGACAGAGAGCATCGAATTCACGGTTAAGAGGGTTCGCTCGAGTGAATGGGGTTCTAAGCAATGGAGGTAGAAAGGTCATGATGAGTGAACAGCACGAAGAGAAACAACGAGCATGCAAGCTCAAGCGTGGAAGAAATTGCTGGCGTCCAGTGAAAATCGCTCAGTACCGTGCTTCCGCCAGGCAGCTCTTCCTAGCGAAATCAAGTTTGGCAAGCTGGAAGGACAACATGGCAGACAGCAGATACCCGTTATAACGGGCAGCACCATCGTTGGTGGACAAGCAGCGTTGCATCGATCGGCAGCTGCTGTTGCTCTCCTACGGCCTGCAGCATCTTCCAGCGCCTCACACAAGCTACAGAGCACATCAATATGCAATTCGCGACAAGACTCGGCCTCTCCTTGTAAGTTTCGATCCTGCATTACATGTCCTTTTGTCCAGCGCTCTCCCTTTGCTGCTCGCTGGACTGTCGCGATGCAACTCTTCTCGTCAGCCTGCTGCTCTGCTCCCTTCGATATTACCCAGCTGTTCAGCTGCACCACGCGATCAATCGATCGAAGCTATTTCCCCCTCTCAGATGATTTTCTGCCTGAATGCGTCATCTTATGCTCCTGTATTTCCACCGACAGTGCAATAGCCGCTCCTATAGCGTATGTGGTTGGCACGTATGGACTGAAAGCGGGAGAACGGAGCAAAGCGGCAAAGCTTGTAGAGCCGGGAGCTACAGATAATATCGGCTACGCGCCTAAGAAGGTCGAGAAGAGTGGTATGTTCTCAATATCCAGTTGTTGGATACTGTCTGACTTGTCTTTTCAGGCGGAGGTGTCTAAAATGGATTTGTTCAAATGTCAATAGCAACAGTGCACGAGCAACACAGATATTGTCAAAAGGTCGCTCGCCCAGAGCTTGCGCTCAGAGCTCAAACTGTCGCGACCAATCACCCAGTCTCTCGTTCTCTGTCTCGATCCGCTCTACCAACTTTAATCAATGGGCAGGCCAACATGCGTTATCGTCTACTGGATGGGCGGGTCCGAGACTCTGAGCTGAGACTCTTTTTGGAACTAGCTCTAGCAATTGCTGGTTGTCTCACAGGCGTTTATTCGATTGCTCTATGGATCTGCCCACCTGAGAGTTGAGTCTGCGCTCGGTCTCATGCCAACAGCGGCGATATACTTCGTGTGCACTAGCTATACAAGTCACCACGTATGCTCAGAGACAGATGTGCCGTCGCGCCGATCGCTCCACCTAATTTAAACTGTGTTTTTCCCTTGCCTCCCTTGCGGGCTGCGTGAAACTTTCCAAGTCGAGCTCTTGTCTCTCCATGATACCCTAGATCCAGCAATGATGTCCAATATGAATTTGCCTGCGGAAGTGTTTAGCGCAGTGATACAGGTTCGTTGCCTTTTCAAATGGTCCGTAAGCGGCACTGAGTTGTGTATAGGCTATGGGATCGTAGGGCAGCTTCTATGATTCGATATAAATGCTCAATTTGAGCCTTCAGACCTCCGCTGGCTGTTATCTCAGACACAGGGTGAGCTTTCTTGCTGCCAAAAGAGGAATGTATGAACTAAACGCTCTGCAGCGAAATATTGTTCAATAACAAGGAATTCCTTCAAGACGATGATCAGCTGGAAGAGACAATCATGCTGGATCGCAGTCAGTGATGGCAGAAAGCACCGCCTTGTCATCAAGTACTGACTAGCTCTTTAATCAGACGTCCTCATGATTCACCATAACGGCCGACAAAGGAAGCTAGAACGGAGGGACTGGAAAACGTCAGATCAATCAGGCACTGTCGTTTGGTTGAGCGAGTCGCCTGTTTCGCTTTTGCGAAATATTGTGCCGGAACAGCATGAAGCAGAGGATGAACAGGCTCAGCAATTGAGAGCTTTGCAGGACGAGAATCAGGTTTGTAACTGTCCAATGATCCTCTTTCAGTTCTGAAGGTGCAATTGGTTGGCATTCAGGCATGGCATGGTATTCCCACCCTGCTACTTAATATGGAACGTATTGACCCTGTTCTAGTGCTACTGAACGCTATACCAGCCGCTGCACTTGTCATAAGCACCAGTGGAGAAGTAATATACCAAAGCAAGACGATGAACGAATGTTTTGGAGCGGCTAAACCGAGGAAATGGAAGCACATTGACGAGCTGGCCGCTGAGACCTGCGAGGCCTACGCAGCGAATGGCGTTGACTATCCCGAAGAGAACTATCCTTTAGCCAGATCAGTAAAGAATGGCGAAGTTGTAAGGGGTGAGAAGATGTTGATCACGCGGGGAGATGGCAGTCAAGCAACTTTACGAGTCTCTGCAAGTCCAATCTACAACAAAGATCACAAGATTGAAAGGGCGGTCGCGTTCTTGGAAGATACGACTGCTGAAGCGGCCATGGAGAAGCAGCTGCGCATTCTGCAAGATCAAGAAACATCTCTTTCTCAGCTGAAGGCCAAGTCAAGATTCGTTGCAAATACCAGTCATGGTATGTCGGAACAGCTTTCCGAAGTGTAAAACTGATGGTGACCACAGAGATACGAACACCGGCTGCTGGCTTGCTCGGACTGTCAGAGTGAGCTCTTGCCAAAGTCTTCGATTGACATAGGAGCTCAAACGGTCTGCAGAATCATGCTATCGACGAGTCTGCGTGACGACCAGCGAGAAATAGCAAAGTCGATGCAGGAAAGTGCGCAACGCCTCGTCCGCATCATCAATACATTCCTAGACTTGTGAGTCACCGGCGCTGCAACCCCAAAATGATGCTGATGTCCAAGTCCAATAGCTCAAAGCTGTATGTGAAATTCGCTACTTAGATGGGTCATACAATGATTTGTCATGTCCAGTGAAGCGCAACAGGCGATACTCGATGAAACAAGTATTCGCCCACTTCAGCTGCTCAACGAGCTTCAAACCATATATAACAAGATTGCACAGCAGAAGAATGCCATTGTGCAAGTCAAGCTCGACGACAACGTGCCTGCCGTGATAGAAGGCGACCTCCTCAAGATCACTCAAGTGATCAGTAACCTATGCGATAATGCCATCAAGTTCAGCCCGCCCGGTAGCTTGGTGGATCTGGAATGCAGTATCGTTGATGAGAAATGGGTTCAAATGGCAGTCAAAGACAGCGGAATAGGCATCTCGTATGTCTGACATTCAGAATTGCTTTGGCATCGGCTAAAAAATCCTCTTATAGCCAAGCGGATGCGAAGCACATCTTTGATCCTTTCAGTCAAGCAGATGGTACCACAACCAGACTAGTAAGCAAATGGCCTCTCCTCCGTTCCATCGCTAATAGCCTTTGTAGTATGGAGGCTCAGGACTCGGTCTAGCACTCAGTCGGGATCTGGCGCAAGTAAGAAAACGCTCTTTGAGACAGAAACCAGAATTGACCGAGATACAGTTGATGGAGGGGTCGCTCGAGTACATCTTTCGCAAAGACGACATTGGCGCTCTCTTTCGATTCAGATTCCCGCTGAAAGAGCCACAAGTCAGTCTGTTGTAGCGGCGTCTACGCTTCTGCTGATCACTAGCCTAGGTCTCGTCATTACTGCAGCTGCCGCCTCTTGATCATAGACGTAGTGGATCGCCAATCGCTGGCAGCTCAAGGTCCGACTCGAATTCGTCGTCCGACGTCAGTATGCGTCCGGAAAGCAGAATTGAACCAGTAAGGATACTTGTTGCAGAAGACGACAGGTATGTCTGAATGCACCGATAACGCGGAATTGACAACTTACTCATTTCGCTTACAGAGTCAATTCAGTCAGCATCTGCCTCCCACCTGTAGATGCCCTGCTTACTCACTGCTTTCATAGATGATCATCGAAAGATTCTTGTCACAAGCCGGCTTCGACATAGAGATGACTGTCAACGGTCGATCCGCTTTGGACAAGTACAAGGAAGAACAAGGCAAATTTGATGTTGTGCTCCTCGACTGTGAGTCCTTGTTGCTATTCGATAACGAGTCGCTAATGCTTTGTTGAAGGCATGATGCCGATCCTAGACGGATATCAGACAGCTATGGAAATTGGCGCATATGAGAAAGTAGCCAATTTATCGCCTACCCCCATAGCTGCTATTTCGGCCAACTGCACTACTGAAGACAAGGCGAAATGTATCGCTGCAGGCATGGAGTACTTTATAGGTATCGTTCACGCAACGCTGTCTTACGTGATGACTGAGCGATCTTACAGGGAAACCTTTCTCTGCGAAACAGCTATATCAATGTTTGGATGAGATTCTCTCGGCAGCTAAACTTCGGCGAATGGGAGAGATAGCTTTAGAAATGGATGTAGAGTAGGGTGTATCATCAGGGCAGAGAGACGTTGTGGGTTGTGCGTTCCGTTCATCAGGTTGTATTTGTAGTCAAAGAATATGGGGAGAGAGCATGGATATCTGCATTAAAGAGCAATTGACCATTCTCACAGTTTCGATGCTGAATACTTGTGCACCGATTCGAGGAAACACCTCATCGTCTCTGGGTCGACTGCTGGAGTTATGCCTAAAGGAGCGATCAGCGCATGATCCTATGGTAGGTAGGAAGAAGACCCACCGTGTCCCAAGTTGGCAATATGCGATCCGCTCGTGCCAAACCCTTCTTCCTCACTAAACATCACCTCGACTTCCCTTTTCAATGCCTCATGTTCCGCATACAACAACGAAGGATCCAAATTACCCTGCAGCGCACATCTGCTGCCCACAATCTTGCGCGCTTCAGCGGCCGAAACGGTCCAATCGAGTCCGACTACATCATAACCTGCATCCGCCAAGAAACCTAACGCATGGCCATTCGCGCCTTTTGCAAACACAATCATTGGCACTAGGTCGAGGTTCTCTTCTGCTAGTTGAGCGTGAACGGTGTAGGAGATTTGTTTGAGGTAGGGAAGAGAGAATTGTTGGAAATCCCGAGGTGTGAGTTCGCCTGCCCAGGAATCAAAGACTTGTACTAGCTTTTAGCAAGAGATATACCAATCAGTTACGTATGTAATAGACTAGCTATCTCTGCTAACCTGTGCGCCTGCTCGTATCTGGCCAACTAGATATGTAGCTGCAATATCGGCAATTTTGGAAAGTAGCTTTGACGAAAGTTCAGGTTGGTTCCATAGCCACGTTTTCGCCTTTTGAAACGTCTTGCTCCCTCCGCCTTCAATCATGTAGGCGAACAGCGTCCAAGGTGCACCACAGAAACCGATGAGCGGAACTTGACCTTTCAGTTCATGCCGCGTCAACGTAAGGGCCTTGTAGACGTAATCGAGTTCTTTGTCTGTTTCCACTGGCCTGTCGAGTACTTTCTGGGCATCTTCTACCGTGACGATCGGATCTGGGAAATGAGGACCTTGGGCAGGCAGCATTTGTACTTCCATGCCCATGGCTTGTGGGATAACAAGAATGTCTGAAAAGATGATGGCTGCGTCTAGTAGACCCGAGTAGCGCCTGATGGGCTGTAGAGTGATTTCACAGGCCAAAGCTGGGGTACGACATATTTCAAAGAAGTCGTGCTCTTTGCGGACTTCGCGGAATCTTTGCAGCACACAGAAATAAGCCATAGGCTCAAACTCGGGAGCTGGTGGGGGACTATTCACTCTGGAAGGTAGCGGCCTGCTTGACGCATAACCCAAACTGGACTTCGCTCAGTCTTTTCTCTTCGAGCCGCTCTCAGCATCAAATCATTTGTAAGTGTCGGGAAGTTGTGCTCTGCCATTGCTTGATTGCGGGTATCCTCTCAGCGTTGTTGTGGTATCGGATGTACTTGCTTGTCTCTGTGTCAAAGACAGGTTGTCAAGTTCCGACCATCTGGCTTCTGTTTTGTTCTGATGTACATTGCTTGCACATCTTTCGTGTGCTTGAGAGCGTTACCTCTGATCTATATTCGCATTATGTACTCGGATTACACTGGAATCGTACTTTCCGAATGTCTCTTCCGAGTCTTCCTTTGTTCTTGTTGTCGGCTTCATCACTTGGTGTACGAGTGACTGTCGTTCAGACGACGTCTGTATCCGGCTCGCTGACAGTATTCTTCGGTTGCTTTCTTACCATCAGCCCGACAACCCAGCTTCCTCTGTCCCTTCAGCTTCATCTTTACATCCCTATCACCAGCTTTCACTATGGCCATCTTTGCTCGCTGCCTACCTCTTCTCTTGTTCGCTGTCGCTAGCGTAGTAGGACACGGATGCATCATCGAACCGCCCAGGCGCCCTGGAGGCGGAGGAAGGGTAGATGCCTGTGGATCTGCCATCCAAGAAGCAGATAAAGCCGTCGGGTCAGTGACTACCTCGTTTTCGTGCGCTTCGCTAAGATGTCTTTCTCAGCGGCACTTTGCGCATTTCGGAACTTAGAAATCTACCACACGACCCTGCACGCTGCAACGTCGAACTGTGCAAAGGGACACAGTTCTCTGATGCGGTCTCAAGAGGCACGATTCAGCATTACAGGGCCGGACAAACTTTTGATATGAAAGTAGACATTCGAGCTGTGAGTGTTCTCCTTCTGACATTGCAAAACAATGGGTCTGAATGTAGTGTTACAGACGCACCCTGGTAGAGCCGATGTGTCTATTGTCGACATAAGCACGGGCCAACGCATTGGCGAGCCATTGAAGAAATGGGACAGTGGCTATGGCGCGGCGATCGAAGTGCAGACTTTCTCTTTGACTATGCCGCATGGCTTGGAACAATGCTCTCAAGCCGGTCGCTGCGTAGTGTCATGGTAAGGTCCCTGACTTTCTACCTGACGCAATCGCTTATTGTCTCGCAGGTATTGGTCGGGAGTGTACGTCCTGCTATGAAGAACAATAGCGTGCTCAGCTCTAAAATGTCTTCCTTTGCAGAGACTTGTCCAACCAGGCTTTCTATGAAGAACAGCAGTACAACAGGTCCGTTTTCAGGAAGCGACTGCTTAACATCAGATTGACGAGGTCTCGCAGTTGTGTCGATTTCTCCTGGTCGCCTTGAGGGATCTCGACCCTACGAGATGGTCGATGGTAGCGCCGCCTCAGCCCTTCAATGGTCCCTCGGTCGGCTGCCAGTATCGTTATTGTATTGTAGAGGTTTCTCCATTCGGTTCTTGGTACTATACTATGCATTACATTCGTATCTGATTCTTACTCCCGTTATGCTCTCCCAAGGTTACTTTGTCACATTCCGCAGACCAGCTCAGGCGCTTTATTGCATTATCCTGCACCATTATCTTTACCGCTCTCTTTCGGCGACATCTTTTGCTGAAGTAAAAGAACAAATGCCTATTGCGCAGTAAAAGTTTCTAGTAGAGAGATCAGCCTCTGCGGCTAGTCAAGTAGGAAAAGCGCTAGACTCGCCTAATTTCGCCAGAACCAAGACAAGCATTGCCTCGATACGGTCGGTCCTTTCCTCAATGCGGCCAACCCTCTCCTCAATGCGGCCAACCCTCTCCTCAATGCGGCCAACCCTCTCCTCAATGCGGCCAACCCTCTCCTCAATGCG
>BCIM01000013.1:73258-185334 GCA_039545315.1 Kondoa malvinella
TCAACGCGGCCAACCCTCTCCTCAACGCGGCCAACTCTGTCGTCAAGAACGGCAACTGCTTCGTTCGTATTGCGCAGGCGAGTCGCGCTCAGCACGCTGTCGGACGCTGAATAAAAGATGAATACAGCGTGCGCAATTGCTCAGCAGCGAGAATTACACATAAGCGCAGTCATGCCTCGTTTGCTATTGTTGGCCTGATCAATCGTACACATTGATTCAGCAAAGAAAGGCATCATTCCAAGTTCCAACCTACAGAAGTAGTAGCCCTGGTGCCGGCAAGAGCCAGACTGTAGCTTCCCTTCGCTTCCATAGTCAAGCCACGCTCTGCGCAGACTGTTTTCAGTGAATCCGTAGAATCTGAGCGGAGCATGAGAAGCCACAGCAGAACGATAGCAGAGTGTGAGGCAATAGCAGCCAGCGGAGTGGTAGGCAGACGAGGATAAGAGGCTGGCAGCGTGAAGTTCAGTGCAAAGGCAGAGTCAACATCTAAGGATATCAAGGCAAGCCACACATAGACACAGATGGTTTAGACTGGTCAGACTGCAGACTGCATTGCATTCGTGTCTTGTTCACAGTTCGTTATCGTTGTTCTCTGCCAAGAGCATTCAAGAATCTTTCGCCAGGCGACTTGTCCACCTTCAGCGACTCACTTTCAGAACAAGTTACAAAGGTTCTGTCTTACATTGCTCACCGTGTGCTTCAGTGCACTCTTTCTGACCTATGTTCAGCCATGTACTGGCGTGTAAGCTGGAACCTGTCACTTCAGAATGTCACTTCTCGTTCTCCCTTTCTCTTTCCGGTTTTTCATGGCTGGAATACGCGTGACTCTCGTTCAGATGATTCAGTCGGTCTCGTCTAGCTTCTGCGAACAGTTGCCTCTTCTTTCATCTCGCTCCATTCCGCTGCCATTCATCTCCTTGGCGACGCACTTTCCCCCTGTCTGTGCTGATCTTTCGCTACAACCGAGTCATCTCCATCATGCTCGCCGTCGCTCGCTGCCTTCCTCTCTTGCTCGTCGCAGTCAGCGTGATGGGTCATGGAGCCGTCATTGACCCTCCCAGACGTCCTGGAGGGCCAGGTCGAGTCGAAGCTTGCGGACAAGCTATTCAAGACGCAGACGAGAAAGTCGGGTATGGCTTGCCCTCCTCTGCCTTCTGCCGTGCTTATTCTCGGTTGCAGCGGAACCCAGCGGATTTCGGCGCTCAAAGACCTACCTCACGATAACTCTCGCTGCAATCTCGACCTCTGCAAAGGTACACAATTCTCGGATGCGCAAGCGAAGGGCACCGTGCAAGAGTACACTGCCGGACAAGAGTTCTCGATGACGGTTGATATTCGAGCTGTGAGTACTCAATTAGAGCCGATAATTAGCAGCTGACATCAAGAGCAGATACATCCAGCTCAAAGTCATGCGGACATCTCCGTCGTAGATGCCAGCACCGGTCAGCGCATCGGCGAACCTCTCAAGAAATGGGGCAGCGGCTACGGACCTAAGGTCGAGGAGCAGATGTACTCCCTCACCATGCCTGATGGCTTAGAGCAATGCTCAGAGGCAAATTCTTGCCTTATCTCGTGGTTCTGGGAAGGACAGTAGGTCTTCCGATGTACAACGCTGAAATGCAATGGCTTACGATACGCTGCCCTACAGTGATGAGGTATGCATGGTCTCACCCAAAGTCCGTCTCAGCTGATTCGTGTCTTCAACATAGAATCCCACGGCAGAGTTCGCCGATCAGCAATACAATAGGTGAGTGGATTCAGGTCAAACATCCCCTTGCTGCATTGACGTCTTATCAAGTTGTATCGACTTTGCTTGGAAACCGAAAGAAGGCGGTTCAGCTCCAGCTCCAGCGCCTGAAGATGAAGGTCGAAATGTACAACAGAAAGCCGTACAACCTCTCGAAGATGAGGCTGAAGACGAGAAGACGACCTCAATTGTGCCTACTACTAGCCAAGAAGAATCTACGCCTCAGCCTACTTTAAGCATCAACATGCCCGGTGACTTTGGTAACGCGGTTGTTAATGATGGAGACAGTAGAGATCATCACTATGGCAATGATGACAATCCACCTAGAATGAACAAGTGAGTCTCTCATCGCACATTGCCCAGAAACGTCTGATGCTGAAGTAGAGTCGAAGAAGTGCCTGGCGTGGTGTCTGGCGAAAGTATCGAGAGGAAGGAAGAAGGCAAAGACTATGAGATAGTCGCCGACAGCAGCGCTCTGCGTCTGTCTAGCCTGGCGTCTCTGGGTCTGCTTGCAATGTTTGCTGCCATGTATTAAGAGTTTGCGAAGTCGGTGTTTGGTGCTTGTAATCGCTGATGATCTGAGATGTATACGCGTTATATTACGATGCAGAAGTAGCTGCGCTGTCCCTGCAGCTGTCCCTATCGCGTGTTGAAAATCTGGAGCGGTAAATAGACCTAAATGTCTAGAAATGTCAAGAAGCTGTCTTCTGAACGACGCGAGCAAAACCTAACTTTCAGTCATGAGAGTTCCTTTCCTGTCACCAGCGCATCAATCGACGCTCACAACCAACGGAGAGTCGTTCGTGACTGATCCAACATCTGTCGAAGGGGAATCCATGTACGAGTCTCAGCAAGGCGAACACTCTTCGCTTGAAGGCGAATCTGGCTACCCCGAAGACTCGCAGCCAGCGACACAACAACCCTCGCAAACGCAGCCCGCGTATACTTCTACACCAAAATCTAGCCCTGACGAGAATTATGCCATCTTTTATCCGACTGCTCCTCACCTTCGAGAGACTTTTAAACTTCGCCGTGATCACAATAGACCATACGTGTTTGGCAGAAGCTCAAAGATGGTAGATTTTGAAGTGCCTTCAAAGCTTGCGAGCAGCACCCATTGCCGTGTCTGGCTGGAACCTGCTACGCTGGGCGGATCACCTGAAGTGGTGATCATTGAAGATCTGTCGAGCAATGGTCTATATATTGACGGTCAGAAGATGGGCAAGGGAATCAAGACTGTCCTGCAACACGGTAGTGAAGTCATCTTTGGTCCTCCAAATGTATGCTTTCCCGCCGAACAAGTCGTGACTATGCTAACACGAATGGACAGACTCGAATCGAGGACGACTTTCGCTACATCTTTAGACATTGTCCTCTTGGGTCGAAGCTAGTGATTGATCCTGAAGCAGCCGGTGGGCTTTATGTCCACTACGACATGCGCGATCAGATCGGCAAGGGTTCTTTCGCGACCGTCAAGCGAGCTATCAATCGGCAGACTGGCGAATTCGTTGCTGTCAAAGTGAGTATTGCTTGTATAGTACAAGTAGTATAGGCTAAGCGTTTCACAGATCATTCATAAGTACGTCGTCCTGTTAATGCTGGTCGAGAAGTCTGACTGTCTGATAGACGGCGCTTCATCAACAACCCAAGTGCGCTCGCTTAACGTGATTGATGACCTAGGCTGACTGTAAATCAGAAACTTTCAAAATGCTCGAAAGAGAGGTCGAAATCATCAAGAGCTTGAAACACGTGAGCTTGTGCTCCACGAATCACTTCTAGTGTTTACTGACATATGCGAGGTTCCAGCATCATATTGTCGAGTACGAAAACTACTTTGAAGACGATGAGTACATGTACATTGTCATGGAGTTTGTAGACGGAGGTGACCTGCTAGGTGAGACGCAAGCCAGCCTTCTGCTCATGCGTACTGATCTATGTGCTAGACTATGCGATAAATCGGGACGGACTCCGTATGTCGCTTACCATCTCTGTTCGCATACACATCTAACAACCCAACAGAGGAAGAACCAGCAGCAGAAATAGCAAGACAGATTTGTCTGGCCGTCGAATACCTCCACAAGCAAGGCATCTGTCATAGAGATTTGAAACCGGACAATGTGCTTCTGACCAGAGGAGAATCGCCTATCATCAAAGTTTCTGATTTCGGCCTGGCCAAGATTGTGGATAATCAAGTAAGCGCTTTGCAGCATGGAGAAAAGGATTGACTGATATCTGCTGATAGACTTTTCTCAAAACGGCTTGTGGGACACCGACATATTTGGGTCAGCTCTCGTAACATGCATAACATTTGTTTACTGACGGAATGAACAGCTCCGGAGGTAGTGCTTCAGGTAAGCCTTGAGACAAAGGACTCTGAACAGGACTGATGGGATAATTAGCAGCATGGCCATGGTGGCTATAGCTTCGCTGTCGACGCATGGAGTATTGGAGTCATCGTCTACGCTATATTGGCAAACTCATCGCCGTTTGATGAAGGTATGAGTTAGCTAGAGCATGCATAACTCTGCTGAAACTCAATTAGACGAGGCTGCTCCACTCCAGCAACGGATGAGAGCGCGACAACCGGACTATCAGAACTTGCTGAACCTTGGCATATCTCAACCAGGTAATTTCTCTGCTGACCGCGGCCTTCGCACGTCTGATTTCGACAATTAACAGGCATCGATTTCATTCGAGGACTCCTAACCTTTGATCCGAAGCAGCGCATGACCGCGTGTCAGTTCTCTCCGTTTCCGGGAAGATGCTTTGGCTGACAATGACAAATAGCCGAAGCTCTGAGGCATCCTTGGCTGGAAGCTGCGAGGAATGCTCAAATCATGTGGACTCTGATCTCGTACTGACAGCCAATTTTTCCATAGACGGAAGCAAGAAAGTAGCGGCTCCATATCATGCCTGCCTCCCAACGATGCGTTACCGCCTGGCTACCAGACATCCAATTCGAAATTGCAAGTACAGCATAGCAGAACGAACTCGAACGAGACAGATGATAGTGGCGCCTTCTCTCAACGAATGCGTAAGCCAGACTTCTATATCAGCGCAGGAAGGAGCTGATATTCCGCAGAAAATGTACACCTCAATGAGCGGAACAACCCTGACCTGCGCAAGACTGAATCTGCGCCATCGCATTACTATCAGAACGGAGCGGGACAGAACGGTCATGCAAACTTCGCTGCCCGCATACAACCGATACCAGCGATACGTTTCGCACAAGCTAGCGTCACAGCAGAGCCATCGCTCGCTGAAACCGTCGAAAGTCAGCCGTTTGATATACCTGCGGCAGTGCCTGGAGCATGGAACGGAAGCGCTTCACTCAGCGGTAGCAAGCGAAAAGAAGCGCCTTCGCATTTCAGTGACTCTTCTCTATCCTCTTTATCATCCCTCGAAGACGAAAGCGACGAATCAGATGTACAATCAGATACGCCTGCTTCTACTGCTATGGACGAAGATGAAAAGCTCGAAGATGCACCCCGCTCAAGTCGGCGTACCTCCAAAGTACATCCAGCAGCAGCGAAAAAGGCCGCACCTCAGACTCTGCCTGCGAAACGGACGTCCCGAGCTAAAGCACCTTCTTCGCCTAAGGTAGTTACAGCCGAAACGGAAGGAAGCTCGTCAAGAAGGACATCAGGACGGATAAGGAAGCAAGCGAAGCGATAGGATTGGTTTGGACTTGTACTATAGAGCACTCACGACACGACATGGCATTGTAACATCATTGGGCATAGAGACACATTCTGTCATGGTGTGTTTTCTTACACATTAGCACTTCTATGCGGACCAGGCGATCGCAGGACATCTGATCAGATAGGTTTCGTCGGCTTTTGTCACACAAGCAACCAACTCACAAATAAGCAGATGAGCATACCAAAGCGTCGGCCAGGCATACTGAAATCACTGTTATACCCTACTCTACTGTTCTATACGGTCTCTACATTAGCCTTGCAGTTGGGCTCGACGCGAAGAGAAAAGGAAGCAATGCAGCAACAATTCAATGCGCAGATCACAACACTCAACAGCGTGATCGAGAGGATACAGGCAAGGGATAGCACATTAAACAAGATGCGGGAGCTACAGCTGGTGGGTTTGAGGGATAGAGATGGAATCAAAAGCGTGCCAAAGGAATTGGGAGCGATAGATTGGGCAGCGGTATTCCCTGGTTGGGCGCGGCGGAAACGACAGCAGCTGCTGAACAATACAGGTACGCTTTTGAGCATTCTGACACTGCGCTCTCTTCTCATCGATCTGCAGCAGAAGCCTCGTCCGCCGATACATCGCTTAGTCCACCAGCTGGTCCTTCTGCTTCCCATTCACGCAACGACACCGAACGTAGCAGCTCCTCCACACCTATCCCGGGATCTCAAGCTCAACCGCAGGACAAGAAGACTTTCTGGATATCGTAGAAGCAGTCTGAACCGAGTAATGAGCTGCCTGTATAAAGCACCCGTGTGAATAGCACTGACCATAAGGCAGACAAACGATAAAGCATGCATATGCTTGCTTTGCTAGACCAACGGTCCAAATCTCCTTATGCTTCACCACCATTTTTCAGTGATGACTCTTGACTTGTTCATTCCCATTGTGCGCAAACAATACTCTTCAACCTCGTCCGTCATTGCCGGTGTCGAGCAGATATATACGAGGGATGAATTCGGCTTGGGAATAGCTTGTTGTACATCGGCCATTGTCATTCGCCTTTGTTCTACGTCGAATGGCTGTCCAGAGACCGCAGTACCAGTGAGATAAAGCTGAATATGAAGATTGGGCAATTTGGCTGCGAACGTCTTGAAGCGATTGATGAAGAGCAATTCTTGGGTTTTGCTTCCGTAGAGCAGCTTGATTCGCAATGCAGGATTAGGTGGAAGTCGATGTAGATAGTCTAGCATTGAGCAAAATACATTGATGCCGACTCCTCCGCTGCATCACATAGTCAATTTGAAGGTTCTTTAGAAACAGGAAGCGAGGCATACGCAATCATTATAAGCTCATCGTGGGGCACATCCTTCTCGAGAGGATAATAGAAGCTGCCCCCCTGTCGTACCATGACACAGCTCCCAACTTCTGCCTTCTCGTGAAAGTATCGGGCTGGAGGATGATGGGCTTTCCTTATCGCCAGCTCGAACGACTTGTCTGAAGTCTGAGGAGCAGAAATGAGAGAGAAGCCGCCCACTGTTGGTGTGTTAGGGCAGAATACGTCCAGCCATTGACCAGCACGAAAAGAAAGTGGTTTGGCAGGTGTGAATAGAAAGCTCTTGACTGATCCTGAAGCGTTCTCCTTAGTTATACGCTCGATACGCGCAGGTATGGGTGCTTCTTGAGCTCGAGGCTGGTCTGCTGTCCGAAGAAGGTGCTCCAAGCGATCGTTCGATACGCCAGATGCAGATCTTGTCCGCGCCTGGTTGAGTGAATTTCCGATCGCTATGGAACTACGCAGCGATAAGTCAAAAGGATTGCAATTGAAGCGCTGGTACTGTCTGCGAGCTTACTGAGGTCGCAAGGTATGCAGGACATGACGCTTTGCTGCAAGGGAATGCATGGCCTTCTTTTGAGCTAGAAACAAGAGCTAGGCTGAGGCTGCTGTGATAATGAGACGAAGTGCAATCCAAGATGTTTCAAGTGACGGGACAGATCAGTACATGGTTGAATGTGTCCGAGACGGCATCATAACAGTCTTTGCATTGCATCGCGGCCGCTCAAGCATTCAGATATACTAACCTTGCTCCCGCCTAATGAGATAATCTACGCTTGTGCATCCTCATCTGACCAAGGTTGGAGCACGAATCACCCAAGGTGTTGCACATGGCAAAGTCAGCTACATTAGAGCAAACAATCAGCAACCAGGCTAGCTTTTGCACCGAGTTTAGAAAGCTTACGAGTGTCCTTTGCGAGTTCCGCTAATCGAGGAATGAGATTGGGACATTGCAAGCAACATCGTGAACTATACCTTTGCAAGTTTCCATCGCAGCGAAGCATCTGCAGGAAAGCAGTCAGCAAGGTAAGATCCGAGCGCAGGAGTCACTCCCAGATCAAACTTTGAGCCAGTCGCAGGTTGAACAACTTCCTTTTCAGGTTCAGGCAGATCAGCATCTGCTTCAGGTGCAGCAACGGGAGCAGGGTTGGGATTCTGAGCGCCTTTAGAAGCAGGTAAAGCAGGTGGAGCAGGACCAGCATTATCGGCAGCAGTGTTGTTCGGGTCAGCGTCTTTAGGCGTGCAATTGGCTGGACCTCGGGGACCAAGAACACCACGCCATTCGTTCTTGGAATTGCTCAACAACATGTCCTTTGCTGCTTCAGGTTCGAAACCGTTGATGAAGCTACCATTTAATCAGCATTGAATGTAGCAGTTTCGGGAATACAACCTACTCGCCGTGCGCAGAGAACGAATTGCCGCTAGATAGTCTGAAAGGAGCAGGTCCATCGGTGTAGTCAAATTTGCCTAGAGCTTGAGATCAGATATTGGGGAGGACAGCATCGAACTTTGTACTTACGAGCGTCGTAACGGATGGAAAATCTCATTTGTGGGATACGAACTTGACCTTCTGGACATTGCGCCTTGGAAGATGTGCCACCGTAGCTGTATTGAGTGAGGTCGTCCAAGTTCACACAATCGGGAAACCAGACAACTACAGACTCGTCAGACTGATATCAGAATGTAGAAGGGCATCAGACGGACGATGATGGATGTGGGTGGAGCACCGTTTGGTCTTCAGATACTTTATGAGCAAGGTTCAAACCTCGTGAAAACAAAGCATACAGGGAAAGCGGCAGCATGTTGACCATCAGCATCTGCTGGTTCTCCTTCACAAGCCCAGCTGATTTCTGGTTTATGATGAGATAGAGCTCTTCCAGATCAAAGGAAAGAGCGTACTGGCATCTGGGTCCAGCCCGTCAGGTTCGGAAGCAAATCGATTGCCAGCGACCAGTCTCAAGTCTTCCGGAAGAGGAGTAAGACCTGGCCTCTCCAACCCGACATAGTAAGCCTTGAAGCTCTGCAATTTGTGGCACTTATCAGCACCTCTTTCTAACTTGGCGCGACAAGACGAACCATTGGGACGATCTCATCTTTGCCATTGCCAGTAAAGTAAAGCGTAGGATACCAATAAGCACTCAAATCGTTCGGGTTGTCAACCTAGAGGGAAATCAGCGATTCGATTCGAACAGAAGCACTCGGAAACATACAGAAGTGCAACCTTTGCGCAACTCGGCACTGCTAGTAGTGATGGAAGTGATAGCATCGCTTCCTGTAAAGGTATGCATGTGCGAGTCGTATTTCCCCTTGAGAAAGAATGAGTACAACGAAAGTTGATTTCGCTAGAGCGACATACATAGGCTAGGAGCGAGTCAACAGGCTTGTACATGAAGACGTCTGCATCTATGTTGGTATAAGCCAGAACAGAGCTGAAGCCGACCAGCGGCAAGAGGGCGACGAGGGAAAGACGAGGCATAACGAGTGAAATGAAAGGACCGGAAAGATGGAGGCGGAGAGAGAAAGATAAAGGATTGCAGCAAGCTGGGCAGCGGCGGAGGCCGTCTGAACCAGGTAACACCGGAAGTATTGCTTGACGACAAATGCGTTCCGAGTTCTTCGTTGCGGGAGAATCCGACAGAATGACTCGCGAGAGGTGGCCAGTATATAGGGACGAGCCACAAAGGCAGCGTGTTACAGCAGCCTCTGAGTCTGTACAAAAGCCAGGTATCCGCGTGTCGACCGTTGCTTTGATTGGCAAGCGCTTCTCATTTGTCTTGCATTATTCTTGACAAGTCGACAGTCATTGCAGGTGCTCTGTTTTCATTGTGTAGGAAACAGACAGACAAAACGGTCGTCTACTTCCAAGCAATTATTGCATGACAAGCTCTCCTTTGGACCACCGAGTGCATTCAGACCATCTACGAACTACGAATGTCTGCAGCTGCAGAAGATCAAGAGAGCGACATGCATCTGTTTAGCAAGTTCAATGTCTCCAACCAGATATTCTACTACTCGAAGCTCAGCCTCGGCCTGGTCAACCTCATGCCCTTAGTACCTGGCCGTATGGTATCTCTATAATAACACAAACGTTGCTTACACGCTACAGATGTGCTGGTCATTCCCAGACGCGTCCTACCGCGAATGGCAGATCTGTCAGAGGAAGAAGTCGCAGACCTGTTTACGAGCGCTAGAAGGATAGGCAATGTGATAGAAAGGGAGTTCAAGTCGTCTAGTCTGACGATTGCTTGCCAAGTGTGCTCTGAACTAATATACATGATTGTGTAAAGTGCTGATGCTTGAATTATAGGATGGTCCTGAAGCTGGTGAATCTTCTTTACTAATAGGTATATTTGCTTGAATTGAACGATATTGAATAGGCCAGTCTGTACCGCATTGTCACGTACATGTTATGCCGAGACACAAGAATGACTTTGAACCGGTTGATCGTATATACGATGTGATGCAAAACGAAGGCGCAAGAGGAGCTGTAGTCGAGACTGCTGGAGAACGAGGCGAAAAGCTCAAGATGGATGCGGATCGAAAACCACGGACAGCACAAGAGATGGAAACTGAAGCGAAATGGTTGTCCAGCTTCTTCCCAGAGTACCAGGACAAGCTATGATGCTTTGGCGTCACTGGTGTGCATGTAGTGGGTCCGAAGGGATTCGACATGAGGGAAGTACTGAAGTCGAGGGCGAAAGGCGGAGGAGGCAGCTGGGATCTCGGCATCGCCTGATAGTCTTCGACCCGGCTTCTCTGGTCGAATAGATGATGGAGCCGTGAAGGTCGACTTGTCATAGCCGCTGAAGCGATGATGGCCATGTTGAATCCCATGTTGTCGAAGAACGAGTTGTAAAAAGGCATAGCTGGTAGATTGATACTCGAATAGCTTCAATAGATGGTCGAGCTGTAACAGATCAGCATTTTACCAAGACTGTAAGAAGAGCAGCCGGACCTTGCGCTCTACCAAATCCCAAACGTCATCGCTATCCGGCGGTTCCAGCTGCATGCTCTCAACCACTTCTTCATCATGCGTCGGTAGAGCATGATCATGATGCCTCGTCTTCTTTTCCTTCCTGACGCCAAACCAAAGTTCCCACATGTGCAACTTTTCCCTATCAATCTTGCACCTAATCATCACTCTATCCACTCGATGCCTGTTGATCTCCACTACCGCCTGTCTCCAAATCTTGTGCAAACTCTCATCACTATTTCCCTTTCCATCATCTTTCGCTAGCACTTCTTTCCTTATAGTCTGCCACGACAAGAAAGGGTTATGCGCGTCCAACTCTTGTTCCCAACCCAACAATTCGCCTTTACGTTCTTCGCTCAACGGCAACAAAGCACAAGCCGAATAAACGCTCAATACACCTTGAAATTCAACTTGGCGCGGATCTTCAGAAGTCCGAGTTTGCGGTGTGGGTCGATTAGCGAATTCGGAATTATGCATGACTTGAGCTTCGTCCGTCTTATCTTGTGGTGAATCAGATTGAGGATCGATATTAGGGACAGAAGGCTTCATGGTTGGTATAGTATATCTAGGTCGGACCCAACGACGTCTACGGACAAAGGAACGGCTGAAAAGTGGTTTGGTGTGCCATTTCTTTCGAGGTGAACGAGCATGAGCGAAAGAAAAGGCGTATTCCCAACCTTCTGGATCTACTTTGCCTCGCTTGTCTATACGGAATTCAGAGGATTTCAAGCGCCAGGTCGGATTTGGTATTGGGAAGAGAGCGGGTGTGTAAGGTGATGGTCTATGAGGAATCAGCTACAGCTATTGTTTCGGAATGGAGAAGCATACCGGTATCGGTCTGTTACCCAAGCAGCAGGATCGAAAGGCAAAAGTGCATTAGCTGACCACCTCCCATTGACACCTCGCTGGCATTCATATAGAACGTCCCATTCAATCCTTTCTTCTTTTTCTTCCTCATCAATACCAACATTCTCCAGAGCTTGATCTAGAATCGCATCTTCCTGCTTGTGAATCTCTTCTCGTTGACCTTTGAGCGATTCTTGAACATAAGAAGGGCTTCGCTTGAGCTTTGCAGTGTATCTCTTTCTGCGCCCGGTATGGTTCTTTGACTTGTCCGGGCTATCGTTATCAATAGTCAATTGCCTTGTATAGGTAGGCCGGCGGATATGAAAGTTAAGAGTAGCAAAATCGGTAGCTTGGACATCTGGAGGTAGTTCTTCTGGCTCTTGTGTCTCAGTCGATGCCAGTAGAGGCTCATCAGAAGCTTCTGGGATACTGGAAGGTCTTGTCGATGCAGCTGAAGTCTTGCCAGAGCTATCTTGCTCATCCGCAGTCTGGTCATCGTCTTCCACATCCGCTAGGTCTTCTTCTGGTTCATCTTGTCTAGAAGTACGCCTACGGATCCGGTCACCTAATCTACGAGCAACTCTCTTCCTGTCAAGGTTCGACAAGTCATGCGAGCCAATTTGAAGTCCAATAGAGCGAGGTTCGACTTTGCCAAAGAAATCAGAGTCCAGAGATTCGAAAGACGTCTTTGTTCGCCTTAGATGCGCTTGTCCCTTGTGAGCTTTCCGTCGAACCTTTGTTCGATATTTCAAGGATCTCGCTCGGTCCACCAAAGCTGCTTGCACTTGTTTGGAAGTATCGTCGCTGTCGGCATTGTCAACGACGATAGCAGGGACAGTATCAGCCATCGATCATGGTTGTGTTGAGTTGAGTGTATATTGCCTTGTTTATTCCCACCGTTGTTTGCATAATTGCGTTCTGGGCCTTGGACCAGCATTTGCACCTCTCGTCGACTTCAGCAAGACAGACTGTGAGGGCTAGGATAGCCTGAAAGAGCCCATGACAGCCTGCATGAAAGGTCGAAACGTCATCTCTTGCACGCGAAATTTCTCAATTTGTACCGCTCCAACTCTCCGCTCGCTTCCTATACCAGATCTATCACGCTCAAGTCTGTAACATCGATTCTGAAAGCTATGATGCTTCTTGAGGGCGGAACATTCGGCTTGCTTGGCGAAAGTTCATCCCGAGGAGCCCCAGAGATCCGCGCCACGCCAGATCTCCTTCTCTAGCAGCCATATCCCTCAGTAAAAGGCGAGTACGCAAGATGATCGCCCATGCAGCTGTTGTGTTGGCGGCATGTGTCGGATCGAGCTTTGGTCAAGCGATCGTGAACAATCAATTTCGAGTAGTTGGCAATACGTACGTCTTGACCTTACTACATGCCCAGGGCTGAAGTGTTATCACAGAGGAGTCAGCGCCCAACAAATGTTCTTGTCCACTGCAGAAAAAGTCGTAGTCATGCAAGTTTTGAACAGTCTTTCAATATTTGCGCAGCTCATATGTATCTACAGCGACAAGACGGAACGCAATAGCAACAATCTCAATATCAATGGACATCCTGCTTTTGGTACTGAATATGATTTACCGAGCAATTCCGTACGCGCGATGCAGCTCGTGTCAAAGTGAGCAGCTTCTATACTCTATGAACCCAAAGCTCAATATCGTACTAGCACTTTCTGCGCTGGAGGGAATTCTCTAGGTGATGGACGTAAGTGATCAGTCTTCACACCAGAGGACCCATCGAGACCGAAAGACAGGCTGGCTGAATGTCGGTGGGAATCAAGCTGTTGGTCCAGGAGGGTTACCAGGTCAGCAATATGGAGCGCAAGATGGAGGCAGATCTATGCGGACTTTTATGCCGTGTGAGAATGAACAATGCGATTGGGACGAAGTTGGGCAGTGAGTTGGTCTGTTCAGTTGTGAATGCTTGAACTGATGCAGTATGAAGGATGTCAAGTGAGCTGCTTTTCAAGTATTCTGGGCCAAGCTCATATGGGAGAAAGCGAGACGGTGGTATCCAACTCTCGAAACACTTGAAGATGGATCAATGATCATTGTGAGCACCTTGTTCATAGTCTAGATTGTTCTGACTTTCGCACATCTAGATTGGTGGATGCGGTAAGTCTAGCTGCATTGGAACCCCGTTCTGAAATAACCTACGATTGGCAGATTTCGGCGTAAGTAGCCTTTGCTCCCTTTCCTCTTCGCTACCAACACAAACATCAACAGGGCTATGTCAACGACGCAAACCAGAACAACCCAACGTTAGTGAGGTCAATATCCACTTACAGCTTAGCTGATCCTTCCGCAGCTACGAATTCTATCCCTCTCAAGGCGGTCCTCAAGGCTTGAATCTACTCAGATCCACACTGCCAGCCAATTTGTATCCTTTGACATGGCTTCTGCCGAGTGGACGGCTTTTCATCAATGCAAATCTTGGCAATGAGCTCGTCAGTCTAAGGTTCCCGCTCTGTATAAATGGTTGATAAAACCTCTTACAGTTTGACTACAAGAATGCAGTCGAGTACCCGCTACCAGCAACACCTCATGCAGTCCGGACGTATCCTGGTTCTGCTGCAACCGCAATGATGCCACTTACGCCTGAGAATAACTACACGGCAACTATTTGGATGTGTGGCGGGACAGATCTGCAACCTGATGTGAGTAATTCGGACGGACATCAAGGGAGAGGAAATACTAAGAGTCTGCCAGCAATGGGTCTTGACCTATAATATCGCTGGTCTTGCCGCGGATAGATCTTGCATCTCCATTACTCCCGATGAGAGTCCAGAATGGCAGGATGAGGATGATTTGCCTGAGGGAAGATGTGCGTCATTACTTAGCATTAGCATGATCGCGCTAAATCCCCTCATCCAGCTATGGGAAGCATGATTGGCCTACCCGATGGACGCTTTGTCATTCTTGAGGGAGTCGGCTCTGGCACCGCAGGATGTAAGCTGTTCTGTCTCGACCCAGTACAATACTGATGTTCTCTCTAGACGGCAACACATCTTGGGCTGTCGGACAATCGTTCGGAGATGATCCAATCCTAGAACCGCTCTATTTGGATCCATCAGCCCCAGCAGGATCGAGGCTTTACCGAACTGGTATGGGAGCTAGCACTGTGCCACGACTCTATCACTCCACCGCCATCCTATTGCCAGACGGAAGCATCATGACCGCTGGATCAAATCCGAATGCAGACTTTGTTGGTCCCAATGCAAGAGACAATCCATATCCTACTGGTAAGGCAGTCGTCTTTGTGGCTCCTACCGGGCTTATCTAGTTGCAGAATACCGGAGCGAAATCTTCTACCCATCGTACTTTAACAATACCCGCCCAGAGCCCTCAGGCGGTCCGACTATGCTCGGGTATGGAGGAGATTACTTCGAGATGACTTTACCTGCAACAGGCATTTCGGATCCTTCTGTTTTGGGAAATACCAAAGTCATGGTGTTGCGATCTGGCTTTGCGACCCATGCGATCAACTTCGTGAGTCGTATTAGCTTCCGATTGTCTGACAAAAGCTCAAAGGTCATCCAGGGCATGCGAACTGTGCAGTCAGTATATGATACAGTCGATCAAAGCAATAATTGAACCCTCCTACAGGCTTCAATCTACCTCAACACTGAACCCCGATGGATCTGCTACACTTCATGTCGCGCAGCTCAGAGGTCCAACAATATTAGCACCCGGACCAGCGTAAGCATAAAGTCGATCGAGAATGATCAAGCTCAAATTTAGCCCCGCAGGATGCTTTTCGTCGTGGTTGACGGAACACCATCTATTGGACGCATGATCATGGTCGGCAATGGACAAATCGGTCGCCAGACTGTGTCGCCGCAAAGTGTACTACCGCCAAATTCTGGCTGGACGACTGGCAGCGCTCCAATTGCCGCTTCTAGCGCGGTGGCAAGTGCTAGGCCAGCCTCGGCTTCTTCGTCAAGCCCCCTTAGGAAGAGACTCTTCTGATCGAGATTGCATACATGTTTATAGCACGGATCATGCATGGGTACAATGGACAATGTTGCATAATAACTTAAGGACTGTCTACATGAATCAATCTGCGAATGTGGACTTGCTACAAACGAGCATGCAGCTTCTTCAGGTACTCCCGACTGCTCTCTTGCGCTTCCTGCCAGCTGCCAAGCGATTCTTTCTGGAATGATGCTAGTTTGGTGAGCAAATCAGGCAAATCCTTTGCATCGGCTATCAGGTTCCCAATCTTGACACCATCAAGTAGAGCAGCATTGCCTCCCAGCCCACTGTACGCGCTTGTCAGACAGATCGTGGAGTGCTTCTGCGAAACTCACCCAAAGATAGGCATAGCATGGGCCGCATCGCCCAAAAGCATGACTCTGTTCTTATCCAAATCCGACTGAGCCTCTCCTACCGCTTTCGCATCCACATCCCTCATCAACCAGTTATACTGCCTATCCCCGTTATCCGGTGCGATGCTCTTGAGTAAACTCTTGAATGGTTCGATGCAAGCTTCAGCATGCGAATGTAACTCTTCGTATAATGCCGAGGGGATATCACGAGCTGATGGATTCGATCTTCCTGGCGTAAAGAGTGGATCAGCGTCTGGTAGAGGATTGCGGGAGTAGATCCATTGAAGTCGACCTCCTTCTTCGCTTATCGTGTTGAACGCGAATGTAATGCATGCGTTCGGTAGATATGCAGTTCGGACAGTAGAAGTAGCGGATAGGAACGGTTCTGCTTCTGCTTTGGATAGCTTGCGCTGACCGGAATAGACGACGTAAGGAAGGACTTCTGGTTTGATCGAAGGATAGAGCTGTGCTCGGACGGAAGAGTGAACACCGTCGCAAACGAATGCAAATGAGCCTTCTGTTGTGCTTTCGTCTCTGAAGTGCAACTTGACGCCTTTGCCTGTCCTCTCTACTTTATCGACCTTCTTGTCATATTGAATCGAGATGCCTTCCTTTAAGAATTTGTCGAGCGCTTCCCTACTTATCCGCTTACTTGATCCAGCCTGACCTGGTCCATCCACAGCTTTTCCTGACTGACCATCGACATAGCGCTGTTGGATGCTTCCATCTTGCCCAAGTTGAGCATCAACAGCGGCCTTGCTCAACGCTCCTGGACAATCCCAAGCCCCTTCAAGCTTTTGAATAGTAGAGTCCAACAACGTCAACGAATAGCTCGGCGATTTGCTGCTTTGATCAAGAAGTCGGACTCTGGAGGTTGCATTTCTTTGCTGGAGTGTCTTTGCAACGGCAAGACCTGTCAAGCCTGAGCCTACTACGAGCAGATCGTCCATGTTTCGAGCTGCTGTCGTCGATAATTTGCGCGCTATCGTTTGCATGCAAGAGTTGTCGCATCGCCCTTCGATGCTTTCGCCCGCTTTCGGGGATTGCTAGACAGTGCCCGACCCTGCTTGGGTAACACTGCATCGGCATCATGACAAGGCTGTGCCTCTCAAGGAAAAACATGTTGTCCCAAGCTTATCAATTATCGCTCGGGTTGTTTGATAACCGTGATCTTGAAATCTTCGTCTGCTCCAACTGGCCGTGCTCTCCCATCTTTCAGTACCCAGCAGCGTGGGCCAAAGAGATATCTGCACACGGTCATCGACAATCTGTCTGCAAGATGAACAAGCCAATAGACGACAAGACGCTCGACATCTACTTGCAAAGCGTGCCGCTTCATGCGCTAGTCAATGCTCATGTAGTCAAGCAAGACGTGCCAAACAAATCCTCTATAGTCGCCTTCACTACCTCCAAGCAGCATCTCACACCTTATGGCGGTTTAAACGGTGGAATCGTCTATGTAGCTTTTGAACTAGCCCATCTTGTCGCCTGCATCCCGCAATGCGATCCAGTCACCGAGCGACCATCTACGATATCACA
This sequence comes from Kondoa malvinella, assembly GCA_039545315.1. Lineage (NCBI taxonomy): Eukaryota > Fungi > Basidiomycota > Agaricostilbomycetes > Agaricostilbales > Kondoaceae > Kondoa > Kondoa malvinella. Next base: position 90,679 of record BCIM01000013.1, read on the forward strand.
TCATGTGCAAATGATAGGGAATGTGCATGGAGAAGGGCACAAGGTCTATGTGAGGTCTACGATGATCAAAAGGGGAAAGTCGGTTGCGTTCTTTGAGGGGAAAGCGTGGACGGAGGATGCGAATGGGAAGGAAACGCTGTTGGCCAAGTGCACGACGGTCAAGGCTATTATACAGATTAAGCAGAGCAAGCTGTAGCGGGAGTGAGTTTCTGCTTGTGATACCTAGCCAAGCGCACAGTAGGCTGATACTTTCCAATCGTAGGTCCTCATTTGTGGCTTGTGGTACACTCTTCACATCGTGAATCTCTGGTTCCCTCAGACATCATCGCAAACACCAAGATACCTCTGGCCAAGATCGCACGAGCAAATACCATACTGGACCTGGAGACGGTCGCTAGCTCCTCTACTGTCCACTGTAAGAGCAAAGCTGTCGCGCCTGCCGTCTCGGTCGTGTCGATTAAATACGCTTCAAGTGGTTCCTTTGTACTAAATTGGTCAAATTGTTATTCAGCGCTGGCTCTATCGAACCCCAAGTCAGTGGCAGCAGCGCGTCAATTCGGTTCATGTCGTTCCTGCATACTCGCCTAATCGCTTCCGCTAGCTTGATGTATCGATGAGAAAGGATCTGGTCTTTGTGTCGCAGCTTGTCTCTCCGATGATCTGGCTCTGCCCTGTATCCATCCACTGAAGGCTCTTGCTGCGAAATCAAAGCGCTATCAGATATCTAGCCGACTCTAGAAGCGAGCCGAATCGATGACTATCCTTTGTTCTTGTCCCGCCAAGCGAAAGCTCATTCTTTATCCTTCTTCTCTTCCCGACCATCGAGCTTCATCTATCTATCTTTCTCTCCCCCAACTTTCCCATCTAGCAATAGCATGACAGGTTCTGCATTAAGTCCGGAAAATCTGGCCAGTACCATCTTAAGCATAGAAAAAGACGGTATGCTCTGCTTTGGGCCTCAGATTACAAGCCGCTCATTTCTATTGAAGTACGAAACAAAGAAGCAATCACCGCAAGAGGCCTGGGCGTTCTTGTCTCCATGGATCAAACAGATGGAAGATCTTCGAATCTCTTCAGGTCTCGAGAAGGTGTTTGCAGCTGTGAGAGCTTTGACTATGACTCGAAGACTGTCTGATACCTGTGTAGGATCCTGAGATTCTGGAGGAGGTGACAGCCGCGGTCGACGTCTGCCGAAGTCGAATCTCACGTTACTGTGCAGTATAACTATTGGGCAGCCGTTCATGCGGCAATGGAGATTCTGGACAGTCGAAATGATAAGCCTCCGACCAAAGATGAATTTGCTGCTTTCTTGCGTTCTTTCCGACCTTTCGTCAATGGGGTGCTCGCTTGGACAGAAGCTGAAGCGGCCTCCTGGATGGAGAGCGTCTTGGTCAAGGTACAGAATCAGGCGTTGAAGCTTATCAACGATGGTCTTGCTAGACACGGGAACCAGAAGAACAAGTGGCATAATGTAGGCTGCCGTCTTGCTTCATCCTTCACAGATGATAAACGCTGAGGTCAGGGTCAAAATGCTTGCTCGCTGGCGTATCATCTCGCTATTTTCAAGCTTATCAAAGCGGAATCCGAAGCCCATGCAGCTGCACGACCAGCTCAGTTTGCTCAACAGCAATACTCAATAGGCCAAGCATATCCGGCTGGCTGGCACCACCAGCCAGCAGCTCACTGGGTACACATCAGTCAAACCTGCACCCCGCTAGCAACATGCCCTTCTTTGTGTCTGCGCTATCAGGCCAGAATGTTGCTACTGCTAGTCACTATACTCCTACATCAGCCGCGTACCAGACATTCGCGACTGGCGTTCCCCCATACTTCAATACGCCCACGGCACCGCATTACGTCTGGCCACCCACCTCCACCAGAATCTCTGCAAGATATGCTCCATCGCAGCCTACAGCTCAAACAAATTCTCGCTCAAAAGAAGCTCCTCGAAAAGCGCCGGTAGAGACTGATAAGCGTGATGGTCGAGTAAGCCTCCATCATTTGCTTATGTTGTGCATTGACACTGCCTGAAGACGAAAGCGGTCGATCTGAACAGAAACACCCATAACAGCAAGAGCAGAAGCGATCCGCCGCCAGAGGCTGACAAACCCAGAAGCCGACACGAGAGCCAGAGCAAGCCGGAACAGACTCCGATGCAGCTCTATATAGAGTCTGGTCTTGCGAACTGTTGTAAAAAGGTAACCTTCCAGACAGCTGCTGTGCTGAAAGCGCTTATGTCAAAGCAGAATCCCGAATTGCCTCATTGGGTACGTGCTGTATGCAACTCTAACAGAGCTAAAAGTCGGACAGTTAAATCTATTACACGCAATCTCCGTCATCTCAGCCCGTAGACTACCATTAGACGAAGGATTTCAACGATGGAAGGACATATGCAAGTCTGACAAAGTCGAGGTACATTTAGACTCCTAAGCACTTTCTACACTGACTTGTAAAGAAGATCGATCTCAACGTCTTGGAGGCAGCGCGAAGAGACATCTTGCAACAGCGCGAAACTGATTCGTCGCAGATGATGGAGAACGTCAAGAAAGCACTCACGCGTAATGTAGAACGCACCGTCAAGCAGTACAAAAAAATGTTTGGAGAGTACTATGGAGGTAAATGCCTTGAGTTCGACGCAAAACACACCACGGTAAGGCAGTTTTTCAGCTACTAGTAGCGCTCATCAAACTCACAGGCGAGTTGCAGGTTACTCAGATGACGCGCTTGGTGCGTGACAGCTGGCCTGTGGTCCTAGTGGCAGGGACAGCGCTCTTACTGAACCATGTATAGTTTGCGGCGACAAGAAGCGATCGACAGAAGGCTCAATGCTAGCTTGCCAGAAATGCTTTGATACTAGATTACACAGACTATGCAGACGAGTTCGATGATGATATGATGTTGTATACACACTACCGCTGTCCATGAAGTTCCTTCCCATTTCCCTCACAAACCAATGTCGAAGTCCAAGGAATCTATCTGGCCTCTAAAGACCACCGGCAGCACTATCAAGGCAGCAAAGAATGCTATGACCACCAGGTATAGAAGAGTGTACTTGATGATGATCTTGCGTCTGGCTGTCTTTTGCTTGAATGAAAACACAGGCTGACGTATTTGGCGAGAAGGTTTCAACCAGAACACTGAAAAAATTGTGAGCTGACTGAACGTTGAAGAGTAGACACAAGCTTACGCATAGTGGAATGTATCCGATCAATGTAAGGAATGAGGAGAGGCGGAGTTAGCATGAATTTGAGGACTGCGATGGAGCGTTAGCCGAGTCCAGTTCGTGCAAAGTTGAGGACTCACAGTGTATCACTATAAAGTCCATCGAGAAGAGTGAAGTCTCCACAACCTTGACGATCAATTCTCTGAAAGGTTGAGACCAGGCGGCGGATCCCATGCCAGTTCCGGTCCCTGTGATATCGTGAGCCAAAAAATACTAGAGGATAGAACCTGATGACTTACACTTGCCCGACCAGAAGCTTTTGTTTGTCTGATCATGCTTGAACTCTCGTGATAGGAAAAGTGCGATGAGCATTTTGAAAAGGGCGCGCTGAATCGACATGACGGCAATCATGCCAATGACCGCGTTTGAGATGTTCCAGGCCTCTAGGAGCCATAAGAATTGGAACGCGCCAATTAAGCCAATGACTGCCAAAGTGTGAGCGATGGCCGCGTTGATGGTGGCGAATCGAGGACAGCAAGAATTCAAGGCTGGACCAAGCAAAAGAGCGACAAAGAAGATGACGACCAGAACGACCAGGTTGAATGCCACTGGACCGATAGCGATGACGAGGATGCGAAGCAGACCATTGACTGGCGGTGTCGAGAACGACTTGACAAAAAGGTAGGCAATGACAAACATGACTGCCATAGCCACAGGAGCGACGAGTTCGGAAAAGATGATGACACGCCAATTGGCACGCGGTACATCTGTCGACAACTTTTCGGAAGGGTGACCAAGCTTCTTCTTCTTGTAACCGGTAATCCTTGTTCTCGACAAACGGCAGTATCCAATCCAAGAGTTTGCGTGTGTTCGCGAGTTGCCTCTGGAGAGCCATCGAAGCGTTTCCCGGTAGTCGATCATGACTGGTAAAACCGTCACATTTGTCTAAGATGGTCCGCAGGTAACTCACAGTCACCGTAAGAGAACTGATGCGGATTGAAGATGAAGGGCGACAAGCAGAGCGCAAGAATAGATAGCCAGAAGTAGATCAAATGCGGAATCCTAACGGAAAACTAAGCCTTAGCGCTTTTCCAATTTTGCCAAACAATGCTTACCATAGAGTCATTGTCACATATAGCAGCATCAACAACGTCCGCATGCCCATGTAGATACTTGGACCAGCGAATCGAGAGTATAGAATGGCGAATGAGATTCGAGTCGTTGCGAAACCACGACCAGTTGCAATGTATCGAGCACCACCGAAAGTCAAGTTGCTCAAGATCGAGTTGGACTGGACTTGAGTTGAGAAGACTTCGAAGATGGGTGAAAGCGACAGGAAATGCTTCGCCAGTCGGATGATTGCACGAGCGACACCACGCTCTGTCAACTCTTGCAAGAACTGGGAGACAGATAATGAGCAAAGTTGCTACATCACATGGAACAGACAAACCAGCGGCAGGAAGGCAATGAAGAAGCTGAAGCGCCAGGATCAGCACAAGACGATGGCCAAAACAAGAAAGGGACTTACACGATAAAGACCGAAATGATGCATCGCTTGATCCAATCATAGACGGGAACTGAACACAATGAGCGAAAGCCATCCAGTAACACGACGAAACATACTCAAGTTGTAGCAACCAGGAGGAATACCCAGGTAGTTTCCGGCAGAATCGTATTCGCAGACTTCGACTTGGCTGTTCAGTGTTCCGAGGAACACCATTGTGAAAATAAACAGTCTTACGGAGAAGATGACGAGAATATTGTTGATATGGAAACCGGGGTGGCCGTAATAGAAGGTCAAGAATCGATCCATAGGCAGTTGAGTCCCGAGGTAGTAGTATTCACGCGACAGCATCTGTTCTCCCATACCGGTACCGATCTTGGTCTGGAAATTGAGAATTGTGCCGAAACCCAGATCACGACCCTAAACAAGTCTTCAGACATGCGTCGCGGATCGGGGAGAGCAGCTCACCTTTCCGCACTGGTAGTATTCTGTGTGCTTGATACGACCGCCACGACCGAAAGCATTCATACCAGCGTAAATATCCTCGTTCAAATGCAAACCCTTTTGAGCCTTCGAGACACCTCCGCGAGTAGTCATGAATATGGCGTTCAGGAAATCAGGATGACCGTAATGGAGCTTGCCACCAATAGCGCTGAGCGAACGAGCGAGCAATGTACCGAATGTCTGTTCTTTTCCAGCAGCAACATCGCCAAGCATACCAATGTTCTCGGAAAAGATGTACTCTCGGGCACCGACAATGGCGACAGGATGTCTAGAGAAGTCCCCTTTGCCGGTTGTGGTGTACGGCGACTGGTTCGAGACGTGGTAATCTTCGAATTCGCCGAGCACATTACGAATCTTCAAACATTCTTCGAGGTACTGTACGACAAGATGTGAGTAGACTTCTTACAGTAACCGCAGATACGCACATTATCTTGATTAGCATCGATCAATTGCAAGTATTCACCGCGATAGAAGACAATAGCGTGATTCTGATTGTCCGATTTGCCGTCTCCCAAGATTGGGTTACCAGGTAGCTCGACCCTGAACTTGGGACGTCTGCGACCATCAGGCAGGATTTCCGAGTGACCATCGATAAGAGCAGAGAAGATTCTTGGTTCGCCACCTTCTTTGCGTGGACGTTCTTCGTCAAGGTAGGCAATAGACAGATCCGGGTAGGCGCGCAAAAGGAATTCGGTGTTTTCGATTTCTTCCTTGCTGAACTTGTAGTATCGTTGCATGGAGATGACAAAGCGGAATTTGCGACGAGCCATGCGTTCGAGTTCGCGTTCCAGGTGTTCCGTGTTGCCGCCAAACATCTGAACAACTTCGGGGTTCTCCACGCGGTACATTAGTTTTATCGCCTTGCTGTAGTTCATGAAGCCAGAAACAGTGCGGTAAAGAGTCTGAGCTCGGAGAGAAGCCCAAATACGTGTTCGCAAGGTATATTCAGGTGCAGCACTCTTGAAACCGATAGTGTAGAAAGGAATATCGTCGGCCGCTTTCGCCTTTGCCTCCGACTTTTCATCGCTGCCATGTCCACCGAAAGGATAAGTCGGGAAGACAGCAGACTCTTCAGCCAGAATCTTGGTGTCGCGAACAAAGTTGGCCCATTCGATTGGATGCAGTTGCTTGAGGTATTCGAGAAGGGTGACACGAGTGTTTTGATCTTCTTCGCGGATAATCTCACGCAGCGAAAGCAGGATCTTTTCAGAGTAATGCGGGACGAGGACGGTGAATGTTGGCATGGCATCGACGGGTAGCGGTTCTGGGATAGGCGTAGTAAGCGATTGAGCGAAGAAAGAGACTCGACGTTCGGCTTCTGATCCAGGCGGGAAGAACTCAGTTTTGAGGGCTTTTGCGTCTTGGGAGAGGAAGAAGACTGGAGCTCGTAGCGTACGCTTGCCGTCGTTCTCTGATGGTACTTGGTGATAGAGCAGACGTTGAACATGGTCGATCGAAAGCAGATGTTCTCGGTACATGGAGATGATGATGGCGTTCCAAATCTGACTGACCAGGACTTTTGGCTTGTACTTGACCTCCATCTCTGAAGTAGCGAGTAATTTGGCGTAAATGCGTTTCGGTAGACGAGCAAAGATGTCGGCCCAAGGCGTCCAGATAGACAGACCAAGAGCGAAAGATCTTGCAATACTCATGACCGTGTTCCAAATCACATACCTGTACACATTAGCCTGATGAGATATGCGATAATAAGCTACCTGGCTACTTACCAGAGGAAGGTGTCGAGGAAGAACAGAGCTAAATCCATGCAGAACACTATGTCACCAAGTCAATACATCCGCAGAGACAGCAACACCAGAAGGACCTACTCATGGCCAATGTAAAATTGGCGTGGTATCTGCAAAGAGAGTCTCCAAACAACGCATCTCGGCAGTTCTGCACTCTCATGCCAACCATTGCTCTGACCGGGTTTTCAAACGAGAGCGTCAAGAAGAAGTAGGATTCGACAAATTTACAGGCGAAGATGAGAAGCCAAAGACCGATGGAAGCCATTCTTGCGCCGCGATCGAGGACTGGGTATGCTGCGGTAAAAGTTTGCGAAGCGAGGTATTTGCGTGCTTTTCCTGCTACTCTGTCGCCAAACATTCTGCCAGATGGGACGATCGAGAAGAGGAGGACGGCAAGAACAGAAATGGCGAATTGGACAATACCGATGACCTGAGGAACATTGATGCCAGCTCTTCTGTCGCCATCTGGAGTTGGATTGGCGACGAAGAAGATGTAGATCGATGGACCACCAGTGAGTCCGAGCATGAAGAGCAAAAAGACGAATCGGCGAGCGAGATGCGAAGAGTTGTTCCAAGTAGTCGGCACGTAAGAGAATTCAGCGATTGTCGCAGCCATTTGAATGAGGGTCGCGACGGCACCTCCGAGAGCGATGGCGGACCATTGACTTGCTGCAGCTGGTACTCGTTGATTTGGCAATGTGTAGATGGCAGGGACGTTGTAAGCAGTGTAGAACCAGAAGATGGAGATGTGAGCGACCCAGATACGGTTGAAGTTGACGAGGAGATGCAAGAACGACCGGCGTTCATAGTAAGTCTTGAAGAAGGCTCGGTGCCATTCGATCTTGTCAAATTTCATGAATCGCTGGGCAGGCGGTACATCCACTAGGCGAGTCTGTGCATTTCCCGGAAGGATTCAGCGGCTATACACCGCCAGTCTCTGGGATACGCACCTTATCGCTCAATACGATCCTGTTGATGCCTTCCGGATACCAGAACAGCTGATTCACATCATCGTACCCAATAATCTTTTCATGATCCCTTTCTCGCCTAACGAAAATCCCATCCTGGACTTCGTAACCCTGATCGCGCAAGAATCGGTACAGTGGCCTGACCACAGCCCTCAAGTACAAGCCTTCGGGAACAGCTTCGACTCTAGCCTGACATTCCGGCGACCTATAATAATCATCCGCACACTTGAAGATGAAGCACAGACATTCAGGCGTGAACCGAACTTGGGCCGCTTCACCCCAACATAAGAGGTAAAGAGCGATTTGACGAAGTTGGTCATAAGGCGACATGTTGGCCATAGCTTGACGCCATCTCGAAGCTGCAGATTCCAATTTTTTAGGCTCGCCAGTAGATGTTTTGCTGCCTTTCTTTCCTCTTGTAGCACGACGAGCGAGTCGACTTGCCGGACCGGCAGTCTGTGCTGAACCAATGGCATCGTCTAAATCGAGCTGAGAGGCAAAGTACCACTTGCGGTAGTTGGCATGTTCGCCACCAATGTAATCCGCATGGAGCGTAAGAAGCGCTTGCGAAGGTGGCATACGAGAAGCGCGAGAGTCGAGTTGTATCATCAGATGATCGTACATGTTGCGCATAGAGTCGCGCTGGAAACCAAACTTGTTGGCCAAGTCGACAAAGATGTCTTCAATCTCTTCTTTGGAGAGTGGGATTTGAGCATCGGCGGACCAGGCTGGGTAAGGTTCGCGTAGTCGAGATGGAAGATGTCCGAGACCTTCATTGCCAAAAGGTGTAGAAGAGCCAGAATAGCCTTGTTGGCGGAAGCCTGCAACACCGGATGAGCGTATGCTTCTCTACTAGCAATCTAATCTCACCTTCGACAGAATCGCCTTTGCCATGGTCTGGCCACATGCATCAGCATTTCTGCGCAATGGAGCAGCAGACCAGGACTCACTATCATAACTCCCATCATCATATTCATAATTCCCAAAAGATTGATTATAAGGCTGAGGTTCACCCTGAGGCGTTTGGACATAACTCGGCTGATTGCCTTGCATGCCTTGCATCGGCCTTTGCGGATGCGAGGCCATTATCGCTCAATCGGTCTTGCTGTATTCAAGTACGGGAGCGCGGCCAGTTGGTAGAAATTCGAAAAAGGTGGATAGAAAAGCGCTAAACGATTCAAAGCGAGGCGGTCAAAGATTCGAAGGACGCGTTTGCGGACGTTGTTTTCCTCTTCTGCTCGTATCGAACTTGCGCAGCCAAACTCAATTAAAGAGCGGTAGGGTGTATTCGAAAAGTGGTGTGTCCTGCTCCAAGCGCCAAGAAAGTTCTAAACGCGCGAAATGAAAGAGGCAGAGCAGTGGAGTGGTCTGCTGAGCCGAAGGAAATGTAGGAAAGCGCCGGGCTTGCTGTTGGCGGTCTCTCACTTGACCCTACTTGCTACTCGGGAGATCGTCTTAGGTTGGATAGGGTCGAAAGGGTCTGAGCGACTCGACAGCACGATTTTGGTGGTGGCGGCAAAAAACGCGTCTCGCTCAGCGGTCTTCAACTGATCGGCAGCCGCCAGATACAAAATAGTGCTTGATGGACAAGTTCAAGAGATGGTGATACAGCTTGTCAATGCATTGATAAAACCCACAAACCCAATAGCTATTATACATTCCAGTAACACTTGCCCGATTTGATCGTCCAGTTCCATAGCGCACTGGGCTCAGACAGTGTCGTCGTGACTGCATAAATATCAGCGGTTGTATATCCACTGGGAATAAGCTTACAAGTCCCAGCGCGTTGACTTGGCATTCGACGGTGCCCGAGCTACATAGCGAGCATTGTCTGAAGGCTGCGAGTTGTTTAGTGATTAGAGAGAATCGGAGAAATGAAGAATGCGACGGACTCTTTCTTTCTTTTTACAACTCGCGAGCATGCTTTGAAGCGAGATGCAAACGGTAGCTACGTTCTGCAAAGATAGTCAGTTTGGTCGGCCACAATCAGCCACGGGCCATGCGCAGCTTACCAGTACAGGACTCCATCCAGTAGATAATATGCTGGCTGTACCCACGTCAAGCTTGTCATCATCCAGCTTAAGTCCAGTGGACCTACCGCTGTCATCAAAATTAGTACATCGTAAAAGCAGTGCGAGCAACTTACCAGATATGCCCGTTACTATAGACGTCTGTAAAGCAAGGTCATGTTGTCAGCTGCAAATACAGCCAAAGAACACGTTGCCGTACGTGGATGTTCCGGTATTTGATACTCGTCATTTCCAGTCACAAAGACCACTTCTGGTGCTACACTACATCTCAGCACGCTCTCCATGCGCTGGCTTGAGAGAAAGACATACAATCAATAGGATATTGCTCCGTGAAACGAAAGCGAAGGCAGAACATTTCTGTGAGCCAGCGTCAGGCCATGCATTCGACTGTGACAGAACAAGACACTCACCTTGTGGATAGACGCTTTCACCCAATACTTCCAGTGATAATGTCCATTCTGTCCCAGATCAGTTATTGAGTGCTCGACCCGTCTGTAGTAATTCACCCTTCATGTCATCTGCTTTGAGTAGTTTGACGCCTACTGGACATCCTCCTGGTTCTTGTAGATCTTTAAGCTCCTGCTGCCCAAGTCAGTCATGCCATAGCTTGCAACGCATCTTTAGACGACGCGGACCTTGGTGAGACGTTTGACGTATAGTCTTGACATTGCAGAATGATGTATGCCCCTGATCTACTCTGCTATGGTATCTCTTCTAGGTCTTGGGCTGATACGTAGTCTATGGTCGTCCGAAACATATTCTTGACATCCAACAACCGCAAAGTGACCATGACTGCCCCAATGCAGCGTCGAGCTCTCAAACAGCTGTCTACTATCCTGAGCACGGCCAAGAGACCCGTATTGGCCCATGAATTGCCTTCAACGTTTCAATCAACTTCGTCATATCATGCATTCGCCACGACTATACCTAGCGCCAGACTCAGCCGCAGCGCTCTAGCAATAGCACGTCCTAGTATATCTAAACGGAGTGAGCTGCGTCCTTCGAATAGCCGGTCTATACAAGCTGACGTGATGTATTCCAAAGCACTCTTCGTACAAACGGAAAGCACTCCCAACCCAGACGCCTTGAAATTCCTACCTGGTCAAAGTGTTTCCTCTTCCACCCATGAATTCCTCACTGCTACCTCTGCCCTACCATCTCCATTAGCAACAAACCTGTTCAACATTGATGGAGTGAAATCGGTATTTTTTGGTCCTGACTTTGTTTCCGTCAACAAAGAACAAGACGCACCTTGGAATACAATGAAACCTGAAATATTCAGTGCAATCATTGAACATTTCACTTCGGGTCAACCTTTGTTTCGTGAACCTAGACCAGAAAACGAACAGCCAGAAGATACCAGGATATTGGACACGGATTCAGAAGTTGTCAGCATGATTAAAGAATTGTTGGATACCAGAGTCAGGCCGGCCATTCAGGAAGATGGTGGAGATTTGGAATATAGAGGCTTTCACGAAGAGAGTGGGATTGTGGCATTGAGCTTAAAGGGAAGTTGTAGAGGGTGCAGTTCGTCTAGTGTGACACTCAAGAATGGTATTGAGAGGATGTTGATGCATTATGTAAGTCTGTCCGCCCGTCGTCAAGGTATATTCACTCATAGCGGAGTTGCAGGTGCCCGAAGTGAAGGTACTACCTTCCCCTACTATATCATTCCCATGCTTACATCATCGGCAGAGCGTCGAACAAGTCCTAGGCCCAGAAGAGAGTGTAGCCCTAGATGAGTTTGCTAAATTTGAGGTGCGCTCACCAGCTGTTCAGATCTTTGACCTATCATCATGTTGATGCGTTTGTACAGGAACGACTAAGGTCGCAAGGCAAATCTGTAGATATCTAGAGTATTGACTTTGCATTGATGTATAAGTAATTGTGGTCTCTCTGTGACCGCCGGACTGCTCTGCTCTCGACTCGGCATAGACTCTCATATGAACATCTTCGACGCATACATCAAGCTGCTAGCTCTCGTCTCTCGCCAATCTGCATGACTACCTACCCCGCGTTCTGACGCGAGAAATACCTCTTAGCCCGCTACAGCGACTTGTCAACGGCCCCGAGCACCATACAGGTCTTCTAACAGAAGTATGGCAGCACCACTAACCATTCCCTATCCTTTACTGCTCTCGAACGACTTCTCCTCCCTCCGACCCAAATTCCTCGAAGCTGTACGCTCTCCCTCGTCTCCCTGCTTGCTTTGTGCTTGAACAGCTTTGTTATAGTTCGGGTCTTCCTCATCCCTGGGCTTACTAGTAATCTCCGACCTCCCTTCAGAATTCGCTGCGTTGCGGAAAACATGTTTGGATCAAGCTTGCATCTTCGCTGAGAAGCCTGAAGCTATCCGGGAGAAATGCGTGCATGAGAAGAGCAGGTATTCATTCGGTTGGAGTTTGGGCAAGGAATTGTTTGATGGGAAACCTGATCTGGCGTCAGTCAGTCTCTTTTTATTATGTCTCGATGCGCTGACAAAAGGTTCAGGAAAGGCTCGTATTACGCTCATCCGACACTGGATGTACGACAGGGTGACGAGCAAAAGTATCCAGAGTACTTCTCGCCTAATGTATGGCCTAGCGAAGAGGACTGCCCTGGATATCGAGAGGCGTTCATGAATCTGGCGAGCTTTGTCCAAGATGTGGGTGTGAAACTCGCTAGGGCTATGGATGAAGTCAGTGAGTGCTTCCTGTAGGCTATTCGAGCGGTATTGAAGGAAAGGTAGTCAAGGAATACCTACCCGAGGATCAGAACGTTTCCGTAGCGGATATGATAGCGCAATCTCAGACATCGAAAGCTAGGCTGTTGCACTAGTGTGTCTACATTCGTTGTTCTACTGATTGACGCTGATGTTCCGCAGCTTTCCATTAGAAGGTCAAACCATATCAGTCGACCCGGAGGTACGTTCAGATCCCCCGCCATCCAGCACAACAGACGATCTCTGCGCGTGGCACATCGACCATTCGCTCCTCACCGGTCTCGTACCAGCGCAATACCTCTTTCATCCCTCCAACAGCTCAGACTTCTATCCGATCCCGTGCCCAGCTACTTCAGCAGGACTTTTCATCCGACCTCGATCAGGTGGAGAAGTGATCCGAGCAGCTATTCCTTCCGACTGTATGGCTTTCCAGACTGGTGAAGCGCTACAAGTGCTCAGTAAGAGTCGATTACAAGCTACTCCTCATTGTGTGCAAGCTGGAAACGTCGGTGGATTGGCAAGTGAAGCTGTTAGGGCAGCTTTGCCGAAGAACGTGAAAGAAAGAGGATATGTGTCAAGAGAAACGATGGCTGTCTTCCTTCAGCCGAATGTCGATGTACAGTTGGATGAGACGCAAACGTTTGGGCAGTTCTCGGATGCAGCGTTTGCCAAACATTATTGAATGCTATGTGATGCTCTATTTACATGTTGACATTTATTCACACGTTGATATAACATGAATACTCTATACGTCGACATCCATCTTCTTCTCTGCTGGTCCTTTGCGATTTGAGCCCAGCACTACACCACCGAGATCTCGCGTGCTGTTGAACGCTAAATGAGCTTGCCCAGAAGACGATCTCGTACGACTCACTGATCCAATTCGAGCCGCTTCTCAAACATCCACCTCTCATCTCCCTCCAATTTCCTGCCATGTCTGACATCAGCTCGCGAGCCTCTCGAAAAGGAAGACAGACTCACATCAATCGACTTCCAGCAGCCAGAAGAGCAGCATACGTCTGTCTATACGCGCGAACTTGCTGCAGCTCGTCACCCCTCACCTCCTCAGGTGCTGCTACTTCAGATTTTGACGGATCGTCATTCTTAAAAACCCGATGTCGTTCCGTCTCCAAATCTGACGCCAGATCAAGAGCAGCCTTGTACAGCGGATCATCTTCCATTCTCTCTTCGTCCTTTCGTAATGACTCTACTGTTCGGTGTTGTAGACTTCTATCTGCTCGAAGGATGATCGCGGCTTTTCCTCTTGGCTCGAGCTTCTCGATCAATAAAGTTCGAGCTTGAGCTTCTAATCTGACCGCTAGGTGCATGACGACGCGAGTGAGCTCCTCTTGGTCTCGTATGCGAAGCCTTTCGAGTAGCTCTAGTCGCTTGTCGACAATATCTGCCCATTCCATTAGATCAGATTACAAACACGAGAACAAAGCTTACAAGCATGGCTATGGAAAAATTTCAGCTCTGCGTCTGATGGCAACCGTCTGTCTTTGGCCTTGTCCGCCATCCGGTTTGCGACAGCGCTGAACAGACCAGTGACAGTTTGCAAGATGAAAGAAGTCATGACCGGCACAGCGCACACTACAGACACCATCAGCAATAGTCTAGCTAGAAGGGTTGCGACTCACGAGCATAGACAATAAAGACCACTCGGCCTGCAGGCGTAGTCGGAGCAGGATCACCGTAGCCCTATACCCAATCTTAACTTGAATCAACAATCAGAACGAGAACGTACCAAAGTAAGGATAGAGACATAGACAAAGAATAATCCAGTTCCAAAGCTCCAGCCTTCGATAGCGCTTGTTAACTATTTCAGCTCACTTGAAGGATTGAGACAGAAACAAAACATACGAGAACATGGCAGCGCCAATCAACCAGAAGACGACAAGGGAAAAGATGCTAACAAGCAAATCAAACATGAAGTTGTACTTTTCCTCCATCGCTTCCCTACATCCAACGAAATACCATCAGTACAATTCACTTCGATGCAATTATAGCTCACATTTCCTGCAATTCAGCAATCTCCATGACCAATGTCCTCGAAGCCAGATCACCAGACTCGTTTCGGCGTTTCTCGAATTCTTTTTCAAAGCGAGCTCGGTAGGACTCCTTTCGATGTGCTGCTCGTTCGCCAAAGAAGTTGACTATTTGACCAATCATGACTGCTAGCAAGGCGATGGAAAGGACGGCGAATGGAAAGTCGAGGATCCTGTAACGGGTTATGACAGCTCTAGCGTGAGGTTGCTGGAGACTCACTGTGTTGATACTTTGGTTGGAGCAAAGTCTGCACGGTCGTTTCAGCATCGTTCTGCTATTTTAGGCTTGATACTCACCTCCGAAGCCGATGGTTAATGAAGTGACCACGCTGAAATAGATCGCATCCGCACTACATATCGGGTGTCAGTTCAGGAACGTGAGGGTGATATGACTACTTACTATCTCCACTTTTCGATTCGCGAGAAGATGAGCGCTTGTATAGCCAGTACGACAATAAAGGCCATGACTGCAAACATCTGTGCGCAAAAAAGCACTTTTCTAACAGTCCAAGGACTGAACAAGACTTGCACGCACAAAGTTTGCACCGGCAATACGAATGTAGTCATCCACTCCAGCACGTTCACGCAAAGTTTTTCGATATAGCCAATGGATGATCAAAGTGCTCGTGATCATTGTGGAGAGGACGAGCGATAACACAGCAGCCCAGAATCCGCCGGCATATTCGTAGCCTGGATCATTTCTGATATATGCTCCGCTGCGAATAGATCAGTATTGTTGCTGCAGAAATAGTGCGCAGACTGACTAGTAGATCAAATTGACAGCTGCAAAAGTAAGTTTGGTCATCCAGCATAGCACGGAAGCAGTCATGACCGCGTTCCATCTTTTCGCTTTGACAGTAAATCGAGCGACCAGGAGAGCATTGGCGAGACTGATGTCGTGTGGTAAATATCAAGAATGTCTTACGTGACCCTACACTTACACATTGAAAGCCAACGAGAAACCGCTGAGGATGATGGAATTGTGGATATCTGGTTGTCGGACGCCGTACAGAGTGAACCAAGGCTCCGCTAAAGAGAGCAAGTTCAAAAATAGGCTCTGGGTCAACTATACTTGGGAAACTAACTGAGACCGGGAATATCAAGCAGTGTCGACAGAGGTGCAAAGACAGCGCTGAGCAGAGGGAAATATTGCACGGCCGTCATGATGCGTTCTTTCGCTGATTGGTCTGACCGGCGGTCGTATTTCCTTCGATGTAACTTCATGGCAGTCCGAACTCTCTGCTGAGAGCACCAGCGTGACAGGGTATATCAGGTAGCAAAGGACAGATATCACAAGGAAAGGGTATCAGAGCTATTTGGCAGGTATCTTCAAAGTCGCGGTTGCTGCATAACAAGCATGTTGTCTGCTCACGGCCGACGTCGCATCATTATTCGCAGGTCATTCGCATGTCTTGTGCTGGTTGAAGAGTCCAGCACTTGGCTTCACTGCGCTGGGCCTCTACTCTTTGATAGTTTTGTTGTTTCGAAGCCCCAATGAGTGAAGTAGCAATTCGAACAGTACAGTACCTCGTCTTCCGCTTAGCTGCTACTGCCACTAGCGAGCGCCCATGTACTCTTGTTCCATCTGTATCATCCTTCGTACTTCGAAGCTATCTTCCACCGTCGCGTCGCTGTACAGACGACTCCTTCTCGTTTCCTTCTTCACTCCTTCTCTCTCTCTCTCCCTCTGTCCCAATTGGCTATCCAACTCTCGTCCACGATGCTCTCTCTTCTTTCCCTCCTTGCAGTTACCATCGTCAATGTTGCTGCTCATGGCTACGTCTCGTCTGTCACCAATTCAACGGGAGCAAAATACGAGACTCTCAATGTCTGGATAGGCGATGAGAAATATCAAAGTAAGCCTGCTGTATCCAGGTGAGTACTCTTCTGTCTTCTGCGGACAAATGTTGACGTTGAGAGCAGGCGATACAACAAGGGAGATCCGGTGGAAGATGTAAGAAGCCACCTCTAGTTGTCGGCGCTGATGAGCCATGCAGGTTACCTCACCTGCTATCCAATGCGGCAACTTCAACGGCGATTATGCCCCTCCAGCTGCATTATACGTGTAAGTCGATGTCTACTGTTTGATACAATTCTTTACCTTGCGGACAGCGACGCGGAAGCTGGAATTACAGTCAAGTTCAGATGGAACGATCCCAATGATACCGACCCGAGCCATCAATGGCCGCCATCTCATACCGGTAAGCAATTCCATCATGTACGATCCGTCTGACTAATTTCTGAACAGGACCGGTGCTCACCTATCTAGCAAAGTGTCCCGATGATGACTGTACGACTTTTGAGCCTGGAACTGAGTCAGTCCTTCAACTGCCCGCAAGCATTGGCTGACAATTACTTTCCAGCCCAGTCTGGTTCAAAGTAATCCGTCTTCCCTCTCCCATTATCATTTTCTGACGCGAATACAGATCGAAGAAGAAGGCTTTTACGGCACCTATGGCGAAATAGGCGGAGACACCAATTTGCCCGATTTTGCTGCTCTGAACATTGCTTACGGTGAAGCACATAATTGGGAGACGATGATTCCTGCTGGTGTGCCTACGTATGTTACCCTGCAATCTTTGTGGTCTTCAGCTCATGGATGTCGCAGCGGGAGCTATATAGCTAGACATGAGATCATTGCGTTGCATTCAGCTGGTGAGGAAGGCAATGTCCAACTATATCCTACTTGCCACGTACGTTCGCTCTTCGGACAGTATCGCTTATGCTGATACGTAAGTACAGCAATTGCGTATCAGCAATGGCGGTGACATTGAGCCTACGAAAGATGAGCTTGCAAGTACAAGCTCTTTCCTCACAACATCGGACTGCTTATGTCTGTTTATAGGTCGCTTTCCCTGGCGCATACGATTCGAAAGATCCCGGTCTCTTGATCAATATCTACTACCCCAAGATAACCGAATATACGATTCCTGGTCCATCGCTCTACTCAGGCGCGAAGAGCGGTAATGCTAGTCCACCTAAAGCTGTCGAGGACATAGAAGCTGTCGAGACTACGACGTCTGGTAAAGCCACTGCTAGCAAGAACAACGCTTCCATCAGTAAGAATACAGCGGCGCCTGTAAAGAAGGTTGCGGCGATAGGTTCAGGTCGAGCTGGTTGTGCTGCAAAGTCGTCACGGCTCAGAATGAGGTGGTGAAAACAGCTGGTGTGTCAGGGAAACCAGGTGTAGCGCAGGTTCGCTTTACACCTTTACGTAGGCGATGAGTCGGGGAGATGTATGATATGGTTACAATGGATCAGGCATGTGTATAGGTTCAGTCAAGCAGATCAGCTCTCGACTGCGCGTGCGGGCGAGTACAGTGACGGAAGACAATCTGGCCATCAATTGACGATTATGCAGGTTGTTCCGTTTCCGCGGCGCACATAGTTCGCAAGCGCCGATAACAGATTATCCAGCTCACCAATGCTGCGTCCTGCTGCTGTACCTGTCCGTGGCCTGTTGTTTTCGTCTTCTTTGCGCTTCGAATCCCATGTCGAGGCCATAGCGCTCATGTCTGTCGTGTCTCTATTGTTTCTGCCCTTCGCGACCATCCCTATGTATTTCCTAGTATTGGCCTCTGCCTTTGCTCTATCCGTTGCAGCCCAAGACTCGGGTCTAGCTTTCATTCCAGCTGAATATAGCGCAACAGCGACTTCAACAGCCGAATCAATCCAGTCTACCTACACTGACAACGCATGTAATTGCGCCTGTGGGAATGCAGCGATGAGAATATATCGCTGTTATATTCGACCTCCCTCTTTGTCGGACGAGGGAGCGCTGGAGTTAGTTGTCAGTATTGTTACCGACACATTAGCTGAATGCGCCTGTTCAGTGAAGCATGTCTGTGTGCGGAAGGAGAATCACAAGCGGAATGTTTGAGATGCATGCTCGAGAGCGGGCAGCAGGGTTATTTGATGGATGACGCTATGGGAATAGATTGCCCTGAGGGTGCTTCTTTCAACTGTGAGCAATCTGGCTGTTCCTTTGTGCTTGGTCTGACAGTGTCCTAGATCCTGTAATACCAGGTGAGCAGATCCACACAACCGATTGATCTGGCTTATCAGCGCCAAACTTGCTTGCAGACCATGCTGATCAAGCAATAGCAACGACACTGGTAAGCACATTCGCCTGGCCAGATATCCCTCTCTGACTGACTTTGGTACAGAACGCAGCTCGAGCATATCAATTCGCTTTCATAGTATGCTTTCTCTCCTACAACACGATCCATACTAAAGCCATATACAGACCAACGCCTTTGCCTATCCAACACAAACAACAGTAACCCTATCCTCCTGCTCAACACCTATTCCCACTCCCATATCCGGTTTCGTAGCTTTCCCAACACCTCTAGCGGATAATATGGAGCCTATCTACCCTGAAGCGCTTATTGAACCAGACAAACTTGTACTGATCAATCAAGATGGCTCTGTGAACGGAAAGGCGAATGTGGCGGAAACGCTTGAATCGCCTGATCTTTACGGAGCAGAAACAGGCGCTTATGGACCGGAAGTATCAGAGGGTGATACTACGGAGCAGTCTATTCAGGATGGAGAGGATACTGGGCCTGCTGATGGGAGTACGGAAGAAGCAGAATCATCAGGCAGCAGAATCGGATTCGCTGCAGTACTCGATATAGTGAGCGCATTCACTCTGCTGGTCAGTGTGTTGTAGAGCAATGCATACAACGCTGCTATACGAAACCGACATCGACCGACTGGCGACTTTCTCACTCCGCTGCATCGGCTCACCAACTCTCAATCTCGATCGTCGACTGAATATTGTCAGTCTGCCCTGTTCGTTACACACAACAGACTGCTAACAACGCTCTGCTGTAAACAGATTACAATGGCAGACAAGAACGACGCAAACGGTATGCGATCAATTTTAGACATGTCATCGAGAATTGAAACATCAGAGCTCAATGTCTTTTTTCGTGACAGTACACAAGATTGGTGCCGGCCCTCAACCGCGAGGAGGTCAGTCTCACAGCCAGCTCCTGTATAGTTAGTGCTGAACATGCTGTTTTCTGAAATGTAGGCAAGATGGCCAGCGCTGCACGTAAAGATCCAGCAGTCTTGCCTTTGGCTATTCTGTGAGCTCTCTTATATTGTTGCACTCCAACGCAGAACTGACAGCTTTCGGCAGAGTCGTCCTAACTTGGGTAAGCCGCGTCCTGATGGGGTTCGCTTCAGCCTAACGCATTACGTCAGGGCTCTGCTTTGTACATGTTCTCCAACAAGACAAGTGAAGAGAAAGTCCGCACTCACGTCCCCGAGAAAGCTCTCATGCCAAAACTTCCACCTACATCCAAGTCAGCGTCAATGGGCAGTCAATTGGGCATGTCTGGTTCCATCTTTAGTGAACTCGCTGTGAGTGCCCTTTCTATACGTATAGATAATGCTGATGTATAGGTATAGTCTCGTTTCAGGCAGTAAAGGGTTTCAGAGGTCCCAGGCAAATATGTAAACACAGCATCATTCAGAGCTTCAAACTTATTTAAAAGCATTGCACTTTGGGTTGACACTTGTTCTCTATTTGCCCGCGTTTGCCTTCTTCTTTGCCTGTTGAGCTGAGAAACCTTTCGAAACGTAGCTTTCTGCGTCGGTTTTGGAAGGAGTGATGTTTGGGATTGGGCCAAAGGGTCCTGCAGCCTTGCGCTGTTGAGTTGGTGAAGAGCTTGGCGTAGGGATGGAGCTGGATGAAGAAGATGTGGAAGCCTTGCGTCTCGGTCGAGTCGTGCGTCCCCACTACGGTCAAGTCAGCTCGCCAACACACAGTGGCTCGAAGTGGACCATCTCACTCCTTTGCTTTTGCGTCCGGGAGCAATAGCATAACCAGAGTCATTGATAGCCAGCGGCTTCGCCGTCGTGGGAGAGGTGCTCGCGACCGAAATGCCGCTGCTGACAGTCCGAGATCGAGCATGCCTAGTTTCAGAAGTGGTCTTGAGTGTTGGCCATTCGTCTGTGAAGGGATCCAAAGAAGTGAAAGAGCCAATTGCCTCGTCAATCTGATCATCCAATTCCGCGCCGCGACGTTGCTCCAAGCATAGCTCTTGGCATAACAATGAGAGGATAGCTGGATCATCGGGTAGACCTTGCGTCAAGTCAAGTGTCGTGTCCCTGGAGCGATCTTGCTTGCTTGTGGTCGAATCTTGTGGTTGCCATTCGATTTTGGGCAATGAGCTGCCGCGAGTAATGGAATAGCGACCGAGCAGCGGTCCGCGACCTTTGAAATCGATAGTGTGCATCTGTAACCTCGAAGAAGATCAAGCAGTGTAATGCAATGTACAGCGAAGCTGACCTTGTTTCTCTTGACAAAGCGACGCAGGTCCTTTGAGGCAGGCGCATAGTCCGCCGAAACGGCATCAATGAGGTCCAGAGCAGTCTCTATGGACGAAGAAGTGCGGCGTGAACGACCAGCCGGCGATACAGCGATTGGACCAGCTGTGATGACGACCTGGTCCGGCGGAGACAAGCTCAAGATGAAGTGCTCCAATCGAGGCATGGCAGGCAAGTGATTGGTCAAAAGCATCTGCCAGATTTGTGTCAGACGGCTGTCATCCAACAAGAAGAGTACTGACAAGTCTAGAAAATGGAGCTGAGCAAGTGACGCGAAAGCGTCTGACGTTCTTTGACAGCTCAGCAATAGCTTCAATCTGTTGCAATGAGATGTCATAGAAGTCCACTAATCACATGGCAAGTCAGCTTGAAATGAATCAAGAGAAACTCCACTTACGCTCGAGGACAGATAGCGAGCTGTTCTCCACCTGGAGCAGCTGCTCATACAATGCGATTGGACAAGGCTTCAATTGTAGTTCCGGCGATACTCTGTCAAGTTGCAAGTCCACCTTTCGCGTAAGACTGAAGACCTTGAGTCCTGCGTGCGACAGAAGATGGCCGATAGATCTCAAGTGATTTCCAGTCCAGCTATAAAAGTGTCATTGAAGCAGAAGGTACGAGAGCGAGGACCGTACCTGTAGACCTGACTTCTCTCGGTGAAAGAAACAATGATGCTCGAAAAGGCTGGGCAAGGCTCTATCTCCCAACAATTCTTGGACAACCTCGACTCGACATCGACAAGCTTGAGCGACTGAAGTGTCTCGCATCCTTCGAGCATAGCATGGATACCAACATCGGTGAGCTTGCTGCTGCGCAAGCTTTTCAATTCGAGTGTCGTGAAGCAATGGCAAGCGGTAGCGAGTTCTTGCAAAAGAGCATCGTCGACGAATTGCGAGTCTGAAAGAGTGAGATGTTGGAGAGAGGGAAGGTTCTCCAGAGTGGCTGTGAGGCACTTGATGCCTTGGTGATCAAGTGAGCCAAGAACCAGAGTTGTCAACGATACAGGCAAGCATGCCAACAATGCGCCATTCCAGCGAGTGAGTTGAACGCGTTTGGGTTGGTAGAATGATGAGATGTCTTCTTCAGCTGGAGGAGATGATTGTTCGGTTGGAGGAATAGGATTGACGACTTGCATCAAAGAGCACTCAAAGTAGGTGAGGCATGTTGATAGACAGTCGCCTAATTGAATGGAAGGTGCCGAAAGACAGCTTTTCCAGGAGAAAGACTGCAAATTCAGCTGCCCGAGCAACTCTGACAGTGCAGCCTGATTGAGTGCATAGATGAAGCCAGTCTCTGGCGTCTGTGGCTCGCTGATGACCAATGAAGTGACAAGCTGAGCGTTGATAGGAGACGCGCACAGCGCCTGCAGAGGGCACGACAGCTCGCCAGACGTCGCAATCAAGAGGGCATCGTCGAGATTGGGCAGCGCGACTGACAGGGCATTGGCAAGGAGAAAGATCGAAGAGAGGAAAGCGCACCTTTTGCGTACATGACACGCCGCATAGCCAGGGAGCACTCACGTCCTAGTGAGAGGAGCAGATCTTGCTTCGAGAGGCTCGAGCTTTCGTCCAACATGGGAATGATGCGTTCCCATACTGCACTGGGCAGTATGTGGTGTCGTTTGTCGAGTCTCTGTGAAGCAGCACTCATGTCTGCTGCAGTTGAGTGATGGTAGAGAGCAAAAGGTCTGCATGACGCGCCGGAAGCGAGCGCGCTTTGTTTATCGCTTCGAGCGAAACTTGGAGCTTCAATGTGTAGGCTATGTATGTACAATTCCCCGGCGTTCTGTCTATGTGTACAGCTTGGATGTGGATGTGTCTGAATCAGCGTTCTTCTTGAGGATCTTGGCGACCTGCAAAATCCGGTAGAGCGTATCAGCGGGAGCGCGATGATTGCTACAAGGGACCTTACAGCCAACTCAAAGTCTTCCTGAGAAACATTCTGTCTCCTCTCTCGCAAAGCGTACATGCCTGTCAAAGAATGGGTCTCAGCGCGGATAAAGCGCAAAGACACAGAACGACTGACCTGCTTCTGTGCAGATACCTCTTACTTCGGCACCACTGCAATTGCCCATCTTCTCGGCTAGCGATCGCAAGTTGATACCTCGCTGCAGAGACATCTTCCTAGAGTGAATCCGCAGAATCGACACTCTTGCTTCTGGGCTGTAGATTGCAGAAGCCACAGATCAGCTATATGCTGAAGTCACAACCAGCACAACCTACCCTGGTGGAGGGAATTCGATCTTTCGGTCAATTCGACCCGGTCGAAGCAAAGCAGGATCCAAAATGTCAATTCGATTCGTCGCCATAATGATCTTGATGTCGTTCGTCCCCTCGAATCCATCCAGCTGATTGAGCAACTCCAACATGGTCCTCTGCACTTCCGAATCGCCCG
This sequence comes from Kondoa malvinella, assembly GCA_039545315.1. Taxonomy (NCBI): domain Eukaryota; kingdom Fungi; phylum Basidiomycota; class Agaricostilbomycetes; order Agaricostilbales; family Kondoaceae; genus Kondoa; species Kondoa malvinella. The sequence continues at coordinate 114,075 of BCIM01000013.1, forward strand.
ATCCACTACCTCTTGACGACCCAATGGAATCAATCTCATCCATAAAGATGATGGAAGGCGCGTTCTCTCTAGCCATGACGAACAGTTCCCTGACCATTCTTGAACCTTCACCGATATACTTTTGTACTAGTTCAGATCCAGACACGCGAATAAAGCGACAATCCGTGTGGTGCGCTACAGCTCTTGCAAGTAGCGTTTTGCCTGTTCCTGGTGGACCATAAAGCAAGACACCTTTCGGTTGGGCGATACCGAGCGCTTCAAACAGTTCTGGGTGGCGCACGGGTAGCTCAATGACTTCTTTGATCTCTTTGATTTGTTGGTCTAGACCTCCGACCATGTCGTAAGTCGAGTCTGGAATCTTTTCGACCATCATAAGCGACACTAGAGGGTCGACCTGAGCTCAGAGACTACTATCAGCTATGCTTTGCCAATGCACCCAACAAATTCACCTTGTTTGGTAGTATCGTATGACTGTGAATCATTGCAAGAGTATCAGCCATGTAAAGTAGCAGCAAGGAAATGACGCACAGCTGATAAGAATCAGATCTGAGCGCGACTCGAAGCGAAGGTTTCAATTGAGAGAGTTCAATGTGAGGTGCAAAGTCGACCACGTATTTGCCCTCTGTTCGCGCGGATTTAGACCATCTAGCAAAGCTAGAAAGTGAAATCGCATGACGAACCAGATTGTACTTTAACCAGAACCTGTTCAACGCCTGTCAGCTGTGCCAGGACACACGATAGCGTATGTAAACGCACCTTCTTCTTGCCCATGAGCTTGACGACTTCGCCTACATAGCTTCCAGGTTCTTGCAGCAGATGTATCTCCTCTCGCAATAGCCTAACTTTGCTGTTCAACGTGTTTCTTGTCGCTTCAAGTCGTCTCTGTAGGGTCCCCAACGCCACGGTGAGCCTCTTGAATTGCTCCAGACAGAGCTACCCTCACCAAATTGGCGGTCTTTGAATTAATCAGTTGTTCCGCCAGTTCAATCTTGGTCTTGTAATACGACGTAAGCCCAGTGGTCTTGTTGGGCACAGAAGGCTCATCCATTAAAGCAGGTAGCATAGGCATCTTGAAAGTCGAGATGGAAGTTCGCTGACGACGCACATCCAGAAGTCGAAATGATGGCAAAGGTCTATCGCCGTGTATGCACTATATGTATGCTATTCTACTATTAATTCCTACATAATTCGTGCATGCCCATTCGTGATATAACCATAAGAGTATCAAGATGACCGGGGGTATCGAAAACACTGATCAGACACAAACCTCTACTATCCATTCTGTACCTTCTCCTTGACCTGCGATGGCAACAGTGATGAGGGACATGTCGCCATTCTCTTCAGAAGCATGTTGAACTGATTGACCGTCGACAAAGAAGCTGAACTTGTCGACTGAAGTGGTAGGAACGACAAAGCCAAGTCGACCTGCAAAGTCGATCTTGACCACAAGCTTCTGACTGCCGTCCTTCATTTCCTCTTGAATCGTCTCAGATACTTCTTCATCCACATCTTCAACCTCTTCTTCCACTTCAGACTCTGCTTGCACTTCCGTCTCGCGCTCAGCCATAACCTCAGTCGCAACAGGTTCCTCATCCACCAGATCCTGCTCGATCAAAGGTCTGCGTTCATCCGATTCATGCGTGACTGTCTTTTGCATCCATCGGAACGTAAAGAAGTAGACGACAGCGCCGCACCAATTCATCAGTGCTTGAAAAGGCGAACGGAAGAACGTAGTCGTGTTAAACGGAGGAGAGGATGGAACAGGTGAAGGAGAGCTGTTCAAACCGGCAGCGCCGTACAAAGCGGCTGGAGGCGATCGACGAGTTGGTCTCCCTCCAGATGAGTTCTCCTCTACGGCTTTTGGTACTTTGACAGTCTTCGGGACCTTTGCGTTTGGGACACCAGGTCGTTTGACAATTTTGGTAATGGTACGAGATTGCATCGAACTGCCGGGAACGACTTTGAGCGATTTGACGGCATTCAAAGCACCGAGCTTGTCCACCAGGCCGACGCAAGCCACTTGTACTTGTTCTCCCTCTTTGGTGATAATGCTTTGAAGTGGTACGATAGAAAACAGGTCGACTTCTTTGGGTTGAAGCTTGATCGGCAGTACAGCTGTTGAGGCGATCAAAGCGACTTGAACTTCTGCTTGCGGATCGAAAGCACGTAAAGTAGTGATGGTGGAGGTCTGACTGGAGAAGACCACATAGTCGCCTTGCTTTTGTTCCACCATCGCCGAAGCAATGTCTTTTCGAGAGAGGGCGTCCAATGCCATAGCTCCACCAGCCCGACAATGCCAAACACCCAAGACGGCTCCTATGCCGGAGATAGGGTAGCTCATCTTCATCGCTGGTCCGTCTTCAGCAGCGAGATCATTGTCAAAGATGGTCGAGCTGAGTCGGCAAGCTTTGTTCTCCTTTGCAGCTGAGCGGTTCTGTAGCACTTGCATCGAGCCACCTTTACGCTGAGCTACTATTTGCTGAATCACTGACTGGTCATGCTCTCCAATTTTGTCGGACAAGTAGAGCGGAGCGGCAGAAAAGGTTCGAAGGGCTGCATGGGCTAAGCTGTAAGGGTGCTTGGATTGGAACATGTCGAGATCGGGAGTGTAGGCCAGAGCTTTGGATAGCAGACCAAGTTGAGAAGCGAAAGAGAAATGGAAGCGGTGGCTGTCTTCGACATCTGGAAAGAAGTCATCATGCTGTCTATCGTGGCCGTCAGTTGGGCGAAGCAGATGACAGCGAACGTGACTCACCTCACGACAGCACCTTCTGTTCCGAGACCGACGCCGAGCCCAAATTCACCAGTGTTGAATCTACCAGACTGAGACATGCAATGGACCATTTGCCCAAACACCTCGGCAGCAGCTCGAGTCATAACAGCATGCCCATACGCCTTGATCTTCGACTCCTCTTCTCCTTCGGCCAATGCGTCGATGAAAGACTGATTGTCGACCTTGACAAAAGTGACACCGCATGATTTGAGTGTGGTAAAGTAGTCGGCCCAGAATTTTGGCCACTGCTCAAACAGAGGAAGATGACCTTGAGTGGTCTCGTTTTTGATGTGGTCGTGGAAGGTACAAGGAAAGAGCGAATATTGCTGTGCCAGAGGCGAAGAGGGGGAGATTGAGTTCCAATATCCTTCGAGCGTAAGCCAAATACCGATAGACTTGAAGAAGGGGAACTTCTGCTTGAGCATATCGATCCCCACACCTAGATCATCGATACCTTCAGAAGTGAGAGCTTCAGATTCGTTGAATGCCTCAGAAGAAGACATATTTGGTGAGGTGTACCCGCTGTCAAGCTCCTGTAAATGCTCCATCAAATGAAGCCTACTAGACACCATGACTACACCTACTCGAGCTGTTTTAGCAGGCTTGACATCCAACCATCCTGGTCTAGCACCAAAGCTGCGCAAAGTCTCCTTGCCATCCTCCATCACGGTGTCTGCCCATCCATCATCAAGCAACAAAGAGTCGAACGAATTTGCTATGTCGGATTTGACCAGATCTTCAGCGTGAGTGATGACTTGCGACAGAGTGAAAGGTTTGCCAAGGCTGTTCCAGGTACATAGACGTAGAGCTGTTGGTTCAACGGGTTTGGGAGTCGAAGGCTTGAATTCAGTGCCATTTGCCTGTGCGACGGTTTGTGCGCCCGCTTCGACCATTCGCTCAAGAAGAGAATGCAGCTCCCATTCCTTTGTCCAGCCAACAATGCAATGACCAGTAGCTGTTTCTTGAGAGGGACCTCTTTCGCAGCGCAACCAAAGCGGAGTAGATGGGTTGTCGTTCCAGTCGCCTCGTAGCGACGAGTAGCAGCCGTTGGTAGAGAGCGGTAGAATAGCGACCAGAGTTTGTGCATCGTGGACATGCGGAAAGACGAGGAGCTGAGTGTCGCGATCGGAAGCAAGTTCACCTAGATGGGAAATCAGACGCGGTGTTTGCCATGTGACGGATGTGTTCTCCAGAACTAGCCCGCGAAGAGCTGCTTGAGGCTGTCCGAGAGGGAACGATTGGATTTGACCCGGCTTGCTGTCAGGAAGTGAAGCGGAGAGAGTGTGAACAGAGGAACTGAACTGATTGATGGCCAAAGATGAAGGCAGCTCGGCAATGACGTCGGGAAGCTCTAAAGTGAGGGAAGCTGCGTTCCCGCTGAGGAGGACTTTCCCGTTAGCTCCAGCTGAACCGAGCCATTCGAAGTTATCTTGGCCGTGGTTGATGCGATAAGTGTACTCAATCTCTTCTGGCTGCGCTGTTTCCAATTGCAGAGTAGCGCACAATGGGCCATTTGATAGAGACTTTGTGAAAGGGAGACTCTGCCATGGACGAGTCGCAGAGCCACACCAGACTTCGACAGCTTCTTCACTATCGGTCCAGCAGTAGAAGAGTATGCGGCCAGAGCTAGAGCTCGCAAGACTCGTTTCACCCAGACTCGGTCGAAAGCTTCTCTTCATTCTCCTGACCTTCACCGAGCGAGCTGTTCACATGCATGAGTGTGGTATACTTGTTTGTGTCTGTCTAGGCCTTACTAGCGAAAAGGACCTGGGTGGTCACTGTCACGGGTCAAGCAATGTTTTTCGTATTTTCTTCCGTCACTCTCCCCAACACCGCGATCAGCTTGGGGCAGGCATCCTGCCAACTCTCAATGAGCCAGTCGTGCTCTAGCAGTACATGCTTTAGCGAACAGCACAAGCGCCTTCAGCTGTGTTGTGCTTCCCAAGAGTTCACGAAATTTCAAAGTCTCGTGACGCGTCGGCGCGCCAAAGCTTATTCCGCGCACTGCCATCCACAGACAATCTTGTAGGAAGTGCTTCATCTCGACTTTGCGTAGGTTACGGTAGATCCCAACAATGATCTTGTGTGTGCTGCCGCGAAGCGCTATTGCTCTTCGGTTTGTCTCAGCTCTTGCTAGTCGGTCAGCAGAGTCTCTCGATGACTCTTAGGCTGTCAGTCATGCCACTCTTCATGTGTTAATACAAGGCACCGTTCTTTCTCTTCATCCGCCATGATCTGCCCGTCTCAATCCTCTTCGTTTCCCTTTGATTTCCTCCAAACAAATGCGATCAGCGGACACTGGCAGCTGACAAAGCCTTACCATCCCATGCGCATCCTAGCCCAGCTTGCCTCTTGCTGCACTGGTCATGGTAGACCTTTTCGCTCACTTTCTCGCTTCAATGTCATTTCCTTTCTCACTTTCCGTCGCTTCAGAGACCTAGCTACCAGCTCCAGATCGAGCCTTGACGCCCTGTCTTAGTCAAATAACTCACCTGCCTGGCCGGCAAACGCTGTTCAGATATTGATCAACCTTTTTGAGATCACTTGCCCTCCCTCCATTCTTCTTCGAGATCTCTGCATTCTCTTTCGGCATCTGGCTGGCTTGTGCGTATGTATGTGATCGAGTAGACGCGTCGCAGAAATGGCCGATGAACGATCTTCTCGATTGAAATTGTTTCAGGTACAAGACCAACATCCCGCCGCACCGACCCAAGCACTTCGATATCTCGGTTAGAAAGTGTCGCGCATTTACAGCCATGTTTTACTATTTTCATATATGTCAAACTGATTGGTACCAAATCTAAATCAACCCAAGCCTCTATAGCTCAGCTGGGAGAGCGTGGCACTGAAGTTGCCAAGGTCACCCGTTCGATCCGGGTTGGAGGCAGTTACTTTTGCTGACCAGACGTTGCATTTGAGAACTTCTTTTTTTGCTGGCGACCTGAAATTTAGCCTGAGAGACTTCCTCTGCGAGTCGCACAGCTTACGTCGTATGCAGCAGTCAGTCCCAGGAGGTCAAGTCGTCGCGACTCAGGGCAACCGGACGAGACGCAAAAACTTGTATAGTTCCACCGAAGCAATTTGTTCAGAGCGGATCTACCCCTTAGCAGCTCATAGCAGACTCTAACGTACATCAGAGAGTCTGAACACCAGCTCAGAACAGTGCTAAACAGTACGACAAGTTGAAGTCGCGAAAAAAGTCGCGAGATTCATTTCGATCCGCGGATTGATCAGGAAATTGCAAGGCATCGACTTGCTCAATTTCTTGTAGAGCTTCGAGACCAAAGCGAGAGCAGGCAAGAAGATTCGAAAGCTTGTTGCTGCTATCGAGCTAGCTTGAAGCTGGTCAGGCGCCGGAGAAAAGTCGCCGAGATTGGCGTCAGCTGTCAGCTGATAGGCATTGCGAGAAGCAGGAGACATAGGGATCAACTAAGTAGAGATGTGCTAGAAGCCAGATCGTACAAAGCAGAATAAGTGACAAAGTGAGCAAAGTGAAAGTGAAAATTATTAGACACCGGCTCTGTCAATATCGACGCGAAACAAGTGTAGAGCGACACAATGGTACTTGACACGCTTTCTCAAATGATGTTGCTGATGGAGAAGCGTAAATACCAAAGGAAAACAAAGATCCGGGACATGTACGCCTTGCCGCATTGAGCAAATGGATTCGCGATGAGGTCCAGAGGAAAAACAGGGCAGAATGCAGGAAGAAGAGGCCTGCTGGACAGGGAGACTCTGACGACAGCGAAACGTGCCCCGGATGACGCAGAGCACAATATCACGGCTTGGAAAGGCAGAATGTTGACCGTATTGCGCTACCTTGCTTACAGCAAATGGGCGACTCGTATCATCAACAAGAAAGAGTTATTACCCAGCGAGACAGAAAAGAGTTCACTGGAATACGAGGTCTGCTTCTCGAGGCAGAAGGATTGGATTGGACGCATCATCCGACAAAAGCATGGCACACGGCAGCGTCATTGCGTGCTGCTTTCACAAACACAGCGGGTATCTTCCAGCGTAGAGTCGACGTCACTAGGCTGGCAAGGTGGAAACTCCGCTCCAAGCTGAGCGACACAACAATCCGCAATGCTAATGGTACTCTCGCTGTAATTCGGCGCATGCACCTCTCAACTTGCCCTATGACCAATTGCATAGTTTGAGCGAATGACAGGAAGACGAATCTGCCGCTTCTGTATACATGCAGTACTGTTCTCTCTCACAAAGGCAAAGGGCGATCTTTCGAGGACTGATCTGCATTGTCTGGAAAGTGCTCACACCACCTACCTGTTTGGGAATTCGTAGCATCAGCAGTGGTCTTTATGTCTGTCCGTCTCTGTCTTGCATCGCTTCCCTTTCATCCATCAGAATGCAGCGTCTTTTTTCATCTGCTCTCTTCTCGATCTCAACTACCAGCGATCGCTGACTCACTTGCTTGTCAACGGTGTCAACAACTTCTGCCTGTCTGACTGACGCCTCGTATCGCCTAAACGTCATTGGCTGGCCGTTCTGCGGTGCATACGCGTGAGTCATCGCTGAATTGTCATGCAGCTTCTAACTTGGCACCGCAGACAGGCTACACTGCTTCTTGCCATATCTGTACCAAACCCGATACACAATTCTGCATTCTCTCGACCAGCACGATCTTGATCTTGCCCATAATGCCAATTACCGACAACGAACGAGAGCCTCTTCTCAGCAAGCCTCAGCCTGACGTGCCAGTGCCTCGGCTGCAGCTCTTCTTTGCCTGTGCATTTCGTGCATCGTGAGCTTTTCTTCTGCCGAGTCAATGATTCGATGTTCTGATACTCCGGCAGTCAACCGATACAATACGCTGTCATTTTCCCCTACGTCTGCCAATACATCGTATCGGCGTCGCTTCGGGAGCCGATGGCCCTCTGGCTTCATATGTTGAAATCTCCGCTAGCGTCGGGCAAGTTCTGCTTGGCTTCTTGTTTGACAAAGGGACTGATCTCTTACTGTCGGTCCAGCTGTTACACTGGCATGGCGTTCTGGACGTGGGATTCGGACCGATATGGACGAAGACCAGTCGTGTTTAGCGCTCTCGTCGCCCCCGCGGCTGCAACTTCATTGTTTGGTTTTTCGACCAAGCTGTGGCATATGATGCTGTGCCGTTTTCTGCTTGGGTCTGTTTGTGAGTAAATCTCTAGCTTTTGCCTTTAGATGCTTATTAATCGTCAGAATGGCCAAATGGCTGTGTCTCGCGTAATCATGATGTATGCCGTACTCTTACACGTCCAGACTCGTATCTGCTTACATTGGTGATGATGATTTCCCAGCGAAAGCAGTCATTCGACCAATTTGGCATTCATGACGCCCTCCTTCACCTTGGGCTGGCAAATGTGAGTGCCAGGTTCGGTTCAATCGGGTCCTTGAGCTCATTAAGCTACCCCGGCGGAGAGACTATCGGTCCGGCTCTCGGTGGCGCCTTGTCGAGACCTGCAGATAGTTGGAGTCTCGCTGCCTCTATACCACTACTGGTCAAATTTCCATATGCTTTGCCGACTATCGTTGCAGCTGCGATACCGCTAGCCCTGGTTCCTTTTGCTCTAGTCAAGCTTGAAGAGACCCACCCTCACTTCAAAAAGATAGAGTATCAGAAGATCGAAGGCCTACACGATCGGCCTGCTGCACCAGCCGAGCAAGAAGCCCGCGACGACGACATCACGCTGACGGATCCAGCGCCTTACTTTCTCAATCGGCATATCATCTTCTTCATGGTCATCTGGCTCCTCATGCAAACGATAGCAGGGAGCAACATGAATCTGCTTATGCTCTTCTTTTACGCTCCGCCTGAAGATGGAGGGCTCAACCTACTTCCCGCGCAGACCTCGGTCATCCTGATGATCAGGACCATAATGATGCCCCTTCTGGAGATACCTGTGAGTACTGGTGAAATTTACCGAGTTGCAATGCCGGTCGCTGATCTCGACATGAAGCTCTATGGTCGATTGGACAAAAGATTTGGCTCTGATCGCATGCTCAAGTTGTTCATTTGGATTCCTGCATCTTGGCCTTTCATTCTGCCTCTTCTGGTCTATGTCAAGACCTATCAAGACGGGAGTCTGGCCTATTATTGCGTTTTGGCCGTCTTCATCCTACTTTGGGTCGGTGAGTGCGGACCTTCTTGGGTAGTGACCAAGCTGAATTCCGCCAGTCTGGACGTTTGCTTCTACAACTGGTAGTATGCTGATTGCCGATTTACCTCAACGACCCGAGCACCTGGGGAAGATTGCTGCTATCTCTGAAATTTCTGCCAATGTGTATGTGGCTCTCTCTGCTTATGATCTCTGGTTAACATCCGTGCAGAGGCGCTCCCATCGGCCTGGTTCTAGGCGGCAATCTCTTCAGATGGAGCAAACGTCACCCAGAGCTTCTGCACGGCAACATGGTCTGGGTCGCCATGTTCGCACTGTACTCTGGTAATTGCACTTCTCGTACAACGTTGGAAGACAGAACGGCCTGTTTGGAGAGACGTCGCCAGCTGATTTGTTTGGCACGCTCATGCAATCTCGAAGATTTGCATTACCGACTAGAAGCTCTCATAAGGATTGCAGTCAGATCCATTTAGACTTTGTGCATCATACTTTAATCCTTTAAACATTGAATACTTATAGTAAGAGTCTCTTGCTCGACAGATCGTCTCTTTTCCTGTGACAACAGACTGACAGCACTGACAACGGCAATAGAGCAGTCATGTTTATCCTTGGCCCTATAAGAGCCCGGACAGCAAGTCGTCAAGACACATAGGATGCGGACGAACATAAGCCTAATTGGCATCTTTCTCGACCGTTTGCAACTTGTCGTTTTCTTTCTCGTTATCAAGACAGTCACGAATCTGCTTGTGCTCTGCTCGTCTCGAAGGAACCTTCTGCATCTAACATGTCGTGAACTGTGTCTGTTCATTCGCCGGTTCAATACGGTCATGCGATGGCATACGATTTCAAAATCGCTGAAGCAAGCTCTATACTCGCTACCAGCCCTCGCTAATGATGCTCTATGTTCAAGACTTGCTCCCTTTGCGCAGCTAAGCAGGTGTTTGGGATGCAATTACATACGCGATGCACTACGTTTGCGCATTAATGTACTGTGTTTGCGCATGATGCGATGCACTGCGTGTGGTCACGATGCGATGCACTGTGTATGCGCAATATGGACAGCGTCGACGAGACCGGCAGCGGTTTCAAGATTTTTTCCTCTGGTCTTCCGATAGTCGTTTGGCTTCCGGAATGTTCGCTCCTCTATCCATCTGTCAATCTTTCCTCTTCTTCTCTGACTAATCCAAGCATATCATGCAGATCTTGCTGCTTTGCTTGCTGTTCTTCCCCTGTCTGTATGCTTTCCCGGCTGCACAAATAAATCTGCAACCCGGAACCTCTTGTCCAGGTCAGAAATCTCAGGGGTATGAATATGTCTGAAGACTGACAAGCGAATAGGTTACCGCGTCACGTCTGTGGATCGCAACTCCTCAGGCTTGAAAGCGCTCCTGCAGCTCAATGGGCCACCCTGCCAACAATACGGGCGAGATCTGGTAGAATTAAGTCTGGAAGTACGTTTCTGACAGAGTCTACGCGCTTCGGACAGCTGAAACTCTCGCAGGTTACTTGTGAGACAGCACATCGCGTGCATGTGCATATCTTCAATACCGCTCCAAGTCGGTATGACTACCAGGTCCCGTCTGACACTTTGCCTCGGTCAAAGGGGAATTCCAGTGTCTGCGATCTGTCGTTCCATTACGCTCAAGCGCCTTTCAACTTCTGGATCACAAACAAGCTCTCCGAAGACATCATTTTTGATACGCGAGGCCAACCAGGCTTGATCTTTGAGGAAGGATACCTCCAAATCGGTAGCTCTCTGCCTACAGGCGCAAATATATACGTACGTAAATCTATTTTCGTAACACATTCAGTTCTAACATCTCTACGAAGGGCTTGGGAGAAGTGATGTATCCTTCTGGCTTTCGGCTGGATGAGAATGACACGATCGCGACTATGTGGGCATCAAGCGGCGATTTTAAGCAGACACGCAATGCCTATGGGTGCGTGGTCACACATCTCCTCAGCGCAAACCTTACAAGATTACCCAGCGCCCATCCAACTTATATGGAGCACCGGATTAATGCTGAGAAGAACTCTAGTTCAGGCCACGCTGTCACTCTGATGAATAGCCATGGCATGGATGTGGTGTTGCGCAAAAGGAGCATCGAATATCGCGTGCTCGGCGGCACTCTTGACTTCTACTTTGTCACCGCAGACAGCCCGACGGAGGTGATCAGTGAAGCGGGTCAGTGCCTTCCTGTTCGTTCAAAGCATCATCTAATATGGGCGCAGTCAAGGTCGTCGGTCTGCCTACCATGCAAGCCTACTGGACTTTGAGATGTGAGCTGTCTTTTCTCTATTCGAATTGTAGCTCATTTAAAGCAGTTCAAATCTGTCGATGGGGTTACCATACAATCAATGACACTATCGAGGTCATTAGACGCATGCGGGAAGCCAACATACCGTTGGAAACGCAATGGCTGGAGTAAGCTCCGTCGCCCTTTCCCAAGACCTTAGCTGACTAAAGAGCAGTATTGACTATATGCACGATTTCAAGGACTTTACCGTCGGCCCGATCAAATTTCCTGCGTCAGAAATGACTGCACTTACGCAGCAATTACATGTGAGCTCTTTCTCTTACCATTTGACCGACCGAAAAGCTCACATGGTGTAGGCGAACCATCAATACATCGTACCCATTATTGATGCCGGCATACCTGTACCTGATCCGCAAGACCATCTGAGCTTGTACGGGCCTTATACGACAGGAAAGCAGCAAGACTTATGGGTCAAGCAGAAGAATGGCGAAGATTATATCGGCAAGGTGTGTCTGCTCTTATCGCTTCATTCAGCATACTAAAGAGGATATGATCAGGTCTGGGCTGGGCAAACCGTCTTTCCAGATTGGCTAGCTGCCAACACCTCCAATTGGTGGGCAGAACATCTCCAAAATCTCAACAAGGTATGTATTGGAGCGTCGAAGCGCATCGTTACCCGAGGATAGATTCTAGATGTTCGGGTCCGACATTGGCGAAGGCTTTGACGGAATCTGGCTTGACATGTCAGTCTGTCTTTGCTGCGATGGCTTTTGCTGACAGAGTATGTCTAGGAATGAAGCGACCGCTGTGTATGTCTCTAATGAGCGACACGTCTGGCTGAGCTTACTCCGAATCCAGGATTGGGATGCAGCATGACTTAGTTCCAAGATCTGGCTACCAGATTCACGCCTTTGGCGGAGTCGAATACAAAGTACGATTAAGGCATGAAGTGCACGTGCGTCCGCTGAATCATCTACAGGTCATGCCTATCGATGCAATCCATGCTGGAAACGTAGAAGCGCAGCACGTCCACAATCTGTTTGGCCACAGTGAAGGCATCGCAACTTACAAAGCGATCGAAGCGATGCAACCTGAAAGGCGACCCTTCTTGCTATCGCGTTCCACTTTCTTAGGTTCCGGCCGTACTGTATCCCATTGGCTCGGAGACAATTGGTCAACTTGGCGAGACCTCAGAGCAAGCATCCCAGGTGTTCTCTCGTTCCAATTGTTTGGCATACCGATGGTAAACTCTTCCGCTTCAGCTTAGACAGGACCTACACTCATTTTGATTTGCTTGAAGGTCGGCCCTGACACTTGTGGCTTCAACGCAGACGCAACGGAAGAGCTTTGCGCTCGCTGGATGGCGTATGTCCGAAAGTCTTACTGCTCGGCTTTGGGCTGAGACGATTCTAGTTTCGGCGCGTTTTTGCCCTTCTATCGCAATCACAATACCTTGAACTCGACTGCTCAAGAGCCTTACGTGTGGACTTCTGTCGCCGAAGCATCAAGACGAGCCATATCGATTCGTTATCGCTTACTGCCTTACATTGTATGGCAATTCGATCTCAAAGATGCTCGTACTGATATCTCATAGTACACACTCTTGGCTGATGCTTCTTTGACTGGCCAACCTATCATGCGCGCCTTATGGCAAGAATTCCCGAATGACCCAACTCTGCTCGACGTGGACAGTCAGATCATGGTGAGCTCCTGAATAAGAACAGTTTTCTCATAGCTATAGCTAAGGGGCGATAGCTTGGCCCTGCTCTGCTTGTGACGCCTGTCCTTCAACCTAATGTCTCTGCCGTCACTGGTCACTTCCCATCTCACGAACCTTGGCGAGATTGGTATACACATGACGTAAGTCGATTCAGCCTGTCTTCCAGCCTCGTCTCATACTAGGGTAATAGATCCTCGACACAAGAGATGGACAGGCACAAGTCGACGCACCGCTAGAACACATTAATGTGCACATTCGCTCTGGTTCCATCATACTCATGCACTCGGAATCTGGCTACACAACACACGAGACCCGCCAATTTCCTTATACTCTGCTTATCGCCCTCGATTCATCCGGAAGAGCTTCTGGAACAGCATATGTCGACGACGGAATCTCGCCGAACGTACTCTGGGATCGCCAGAAACACCGACGCATACACTTTCAAGCGTGCGACAATCACCTTCGGATACAAACAGAAGGTGCCTATTATGTGGAGCAATTCGTTGAGACGGTTGTCGTCCTCGGCACGAGCAAGATGACTCTGCAAGTCGACTTTTCGCTCAATACAGATGGCACGCTGTACTGGTGAAGCGGCTGAACGAATTTCGGCCCAATAAGAAGTGTGCTTTACCCAGTGGTCAAGACGGCAGATCCATATTCATCCTATTTCACTTATGTAATGCTATACTATAATCAATCGATGCAGCGCACTGCTCTCTAGTTGGATAGCGGACAGCCTCAGAGACAGACAGCAGTATACAGAAGGTTGGAGAGTTTCTATTCGACAGGCACCACCTGTATCAAATTCACCGGCACTGATGACCAAGAAATAATTGAATGGAGATTGCCCTTGCGAGAAAGCGCTTGCAAAACACAGGGCATTCTTGAACCTCGATGGGTTTGTCGGGTTGACAATCTTGCAAACAACAACCTCTCCAACATTTGCAGTATCCGACTATCGCCTTATCAAAATGCAATTCCAGACCCGCTTCCAGTCGCCCCCGCCACTCCCGCTCGCATCCCGAACGGTGTCCAGAGCTCATGAAGCCAACACGCAACGTTCCCAGCCGTTCAAGCACCTTTCAGAGATTCACCGGAGCCAAAGAATTGGATGTCAAAATATCTCGTCAGCATATATTCAGGACGACGAGAATCATGGTTCAAGGCAGTCTGGCTATTGGAGCGGGCCACGGTTCGCAGAACAGTACGGCGGAAGAGTGAGAGAGTCGTCGCTTGCGGAAAACGGAGATAGCAACAATGCTCTACGGGTATCAGCCAGCACAAACTCGTTCAACCGTCATGCCGCACAGCAACAACAGCAGCGCTACACTTGTTCATCCCAAGACGCTATTCCCTGGCCGGTAACCCATGATTCGCCTTTCTTGCGAAGGCAATGTGCTGGAGAAGATGCTTTCGCTCAACTATCGCTGGCCGACAATGCTCGTTCGCAAGCCCTACCACTTCCTGCTGCTGTCTCGCATCATGCTCGGTCGAATTCTGCCACGAGTTCAGCAAGCGAAACTTCGTCGATAAGCATGTTTGAGCTGCCTACAGATCATTATCATGCCTCGGCTATGCAACCGAATCCGACGCCTGCAGCATACTGCTCTAATCAGCCATACCTGTCTCTACCAGCTCAGCATGGCACTTCTTCTCAAAGCGCGCGTCAAATGCCTCACTTCCAAACGACTATTATCTCTCCGCTCGGCGTCTCTAGCACACCAGTCCAGAGATCAGCGCATCCTTTGCCAACATCTCATTGGGTCGACACTGCAGGCGCGGACCATCAATCTTGGTCCTCAAAAGAGCGGTCAGATTTGCCTATCAATCAGCAACGGTTGGTAGCCATCGGCGTGTCCGATTGGGAATTCGGTACTGGTACAGCACATGAGCTTGGTAAAGCTATGGGAGGTCCAAGCATGAACAACAGAAAACTGGGACTTTACAAGTCAGTTCTCATGATACTTGTGTTCGCTCGGATGCTTACCTTTTTGCATTGCAGAACCGAATTGTGTAGAAGCTGGGAAAGCACAGGCAGCTGTCGCTATGGGCACAAGTGTCAATTTGGTAAGCTTCTCAAAGGTCTCCACGTATGAATCGTCTGACAATCAAGGATAGCACACAGCAGAGATGAGCTCAGAATAGTCGATCGACATCCCAAACACAAGAGCGAGGTGTGCAGGACATTCTGGATAAGCGGACAATGTCCTTATGGCAGACGTGAGCGCTTCAGACCCAGGACGTACGCGCAATGCTCACATTGGTCCCAGGCTGCTGTTTCATTCACACCAATGTCCCGGGCTCTGCGCATTATTTGTCAACAGCTCCAGCCTACGATACTACACTGGACCAAGAGCAAACGAATGGATCATTTTCTCGCTTACAACACCGTAGATCTGATGCAGGCCTCGCACCTGCGAACGATCTCCATCAAGGTCCACCTGCTAGTCAGTATTTGAAGCTCGACCTTCAACAGACAGTCCGTCCACAGTATCGCCATCAGAATTCTAACAGCCCGCCGCCGAGCACCGACTCGCATGCGTCTACGCGCACTCGAAGTCCCAGCTCAGCTTCTTCTGCATGGAGCTATAACCAATCTCCAGCTTCTTCTGCTTCTTCAACTTGCTCGCGCGAGAATGACGCCAATTGCGCGACCGACTTCCCTTTTGCTCGGCGACCCTCGCAGCAACAAGCATCGTGGCAACCCTTCTCTGCTGAGCTGCTCGACACTTCAAGCAACACGGTCATTGGATCGCAGGCGCGCTTTCTCACCGATCTGCTCGACGAGTGAATGACCAACAACAAATTTCAGCATTCACGTTTTACAAATTGTTCAAACTTTCATCACATTGCATTTTGTTCATTCTTTTCCAGCATGCATCAGCGCACACCAAGCTACTTATTATCGAGGGGAATTACAAGGTCAAGGTTCTATGCGTACATCTTGTATAGTGCAAGCGGGATATAAAGTCGTCTTTGTATGAAATAAAAGAAATGGGTTCTGTAATCTTCGTGCTGTGCTTTTGCAGCTGTGCGGCTCTCTTTGACAAGTACTATTACTACTCGCTTCATGCAACCCGTGTTTACCTCTTGACTTCGACGTCACCGCGAGCAGAGAGCCTGCGCAGGCTGCAAGCAACTAAGATAACATCGCGACATGCGCTTCACGCAGCCAGATTGGGTTGTCCATCCAGATGATCGAAGTGAAAAGAAACCGCTGCAGTCAATCACATCTGTCTCACCCAGCGCAGATGGAACACGCGTAGCTACAGGTGCGCTGGACAGCAAATTGCGCATCTGGTCTACCACGCCCATCTTGGATGAGGCTGCTACTGGAGACGAGACTGCGAACCCAAGATTACTATGCACCGGTACAGCGCACAATGGCGCTGTTATGTGCGTTCGCTTCTCGTCTACGGGCAACTGTATTGCTTCTGGAGCGGATGATCGTATTCTGGCTGTTTGGGAACGTCAGGATGGAGAAGGAGGCAAGAAGGTTTGGGGCACGAACGATGTCAACGTCGAGACTTGGAAACCTATCAGATTGTTGGCTGGTCACACCAACGATGTGCTCAGTGTAGCTTGGAGTGATGATGATGCTTTCCTGGCAAGCGGTGGATCTGACTTGCAGGTTCTGGTCTGGGATGGCAATACTTTTGCGCCTATTCGCAAGCTAGAACTACACTCTCAATTCATCAAAGGCATAGTATTTGATCCAGTTGGCGAGTACCTGGCTACTCAGGTAAAATCTAGTGTCTCTTTCGCTTACTTGTGCTAAAGATCGAACAGGACTTTGAATCTCTCAAAGTCTGGCGGACTATGGATTGGCAGCTAGAGAATGATATCAGAGAGCCATTCGCGGAGGCACCAAATCAGAGTTGGTTCACCCGTCCAACGTAAGTACACATCCGATGAACAGAATCTGTTGCTGATCTGACGAGCAGCTGGTCACCTGATGGCACTCACATTGTCGTGCCAAACGCAATGAATGGCCCAGTCTTTGTAGCCAAGGTAGTCAATCGCCCTCAATGGACTTCCGACACCAGTCTCGTCGGTCACAATGCGGTTGTCGAAGTAGCAGCTTTCAACCCTCTACTGTTCCTGAAAGATCCAAAGAAACCTTTTGCGGGCGACAATTTCTGTACCTTGTTGGCTTTGGGCGCACAGAGCAGCATTTCCTTCTGGCTCACAACTTCGAGTCGGCCTCTCTTCGTCATGCACGATGTATGCGCTCGTGATTTGCTTGATCTTCAATGGTCCACCGACGGTACCAAGCTGTGGTTCTCTTCAAGCGATGGTCATGTCGGCGTTATCGAATTTGACTTGAGCGAGATACCGGCGCAAGTGGCTCCTGCTGGATCAGCTGCAGCATTTCACGCCTCATTTGGCTTCGTCAAGCCTGTTCGAGAGATGGTAGCACCTCGAGAGAGCACCCCGCAAGTATCGCAGGCAACACAAGCAGCCATGTCTGGACCGCAGAAGACAACAGTAATGGCCAACGGGAAGAAGCGTATTCAGCCCAAGTTCATAGGTGCTTTGCAAGCTGTGCAGCAGTCCTTCGATGGCAACAGCACATCGTCTACTCCTGTCTTTCCAACAAATCCTCTTCCAGCAGCTCCAGCCAACAAATCAAAACCAGCGCTTACTGCTACGCCAAGCTTTGCTTCCCTCCCTTCAGCACGAGCAACCAGTGACCGCCAGTCTGTCTTTGCCAACGCCAATGCTGCGCCCGCTCAGCCGACAGCAAGTGGCTCTACTGTCACAGCCTCTCCAGCTACAGCAGCAATACGGAAAGGCAGCTCTCTCCGCAATGTCGTGTATGATGCAGAACCGCTCTATGCTTCCTCTTCTCGCGCCAGGGATCAGCTTCCACCCGTCATGGACATTGATTTTGCGATGAAGCCACGTCTGAATCGACATCCTCGCGGACCGACTCTGGGCGGCAGCTGGGACAAGGAAAAGGGCAAAGGCATGGATGTGACCGAAACCGAACTTGCGCCTTCCTTCTTGCCAACGGCACTTAATCCAGAAGATTATCGCTTAGCCGTTCCTTCGATCATGACTTATGGCAAAGCTCTCATGAATCAAGTCACGCTAGGGGAAGCAGACGAGAATGTTGTCATCGAGCGATTGGAATGGCGCAACTTCAAAGATGGCGCAAACAGGCCGTCTGAAGTCGCTTTGTATCTCCCGGACAAAGCTGGTTCTTCGGGTCAAGACAAGACAATGTGGCTTGACTATCTTGAGCATAAAGTGGTAGCTGCAACTTGGAATGGGGTCTTTGGCGCTGTCAGCACACTTGATGGGTCATTGAGTGTCTATTCGCCCTCTGGCAGAAAGTGAGCAAGTCTTTAAATACCTGGTGCTTTGCTCATTTCTCTTTAGAATAATGCCCGCTTTGTTGCTGAATGCTCCCTGCGCCTTTCTCGATGCAGCGGGCGACTTTCTGCTAGCCATCACCGCTCGTGGTCGGATGCACATCTGGAACATCAAGCAATGCAGAGCCGTCTCCTCGCCAACGAACGTCTCTGAGATCCTCTCCTCCTCTTCTTCTACTCCAGCTACCATCACCAGCGCTCGAATCAGACCAAACGGCTCACCTGTTCTTGCGCTATCAGACGGTCGCGCTTTAGCCTACGATGGGGATCTCTCATGCTGGTTGACGGTCTCTTCCACCTGGTGGAGCAAAGGTTCCGATTTCTGGGAAGGTCGTACTCGAGGACGTAACAATACCGCTCGTGGATTGATGCGCACCATTGAAGGTTCAGTGAACGACATGATTGCCAAAGACGTGTCAGATCAAGCGATCGGTATCATTATCGCTATGGATGTGGATGAGCCGATCAGTATTGAAGGAGAAGAACAGCAGAAGTTGGGTCACGAAGAGGATTGGAAGGCTGCTATGAGTTTGGGTCACCTGGAATCTAGGATGGCTGCGTGTCGGGTATTGGATTCGCCTGGGGAGTACAAGACGTTCTTGTTGCTGTATGCGCAGAGATTGGGCACGGAAGGCTTTAGAAACAAGGCTGAAGAGCTGATTAGAGAATTGATGGGGCCGGTCTATTAGTGAGTCCTGTTTATTGATTCAATCCACGAGACTGATAATGTTTGCCAGCAAACCTGGTGGAGCGGACTCTTGGCAGCCGCAAGTACTTGGTATGGGTAAGCGAGATCTGCTGCGAGAGATTCTGAACGGCTGGAGTACGTCCTTTTGTTGCTGATGTGTGTACTTGCTGACTGCTCTACTAGCCAAATCAACTCTTCTCAAGCGGCTAGCTACAGATACTCAAGGTCAGTCCCTGTTTCCCCTTCCTTGCCCTTACTTCGTGGAACTGACCATTCGACAGAACTTCTTCGACGTGTCACTGATTAGCTTTCAAGCGGACGCTATGAAGCTTGCTGCAATGTAAATGACTGCGATGACGCTTCCGTTCCCCAGATGTCGAAAGCCTTTCGTGACCTTAAACAACGATACCCCTTGTCAGCTTTGATACCACCTTTGCAATGGCAGACGCTGGGATAGATGACGCAGCTAAGCGTCGTATCATGGAAGAGAATCGCTTGAGAGGTTCGCTCATGGCCCACCCTTGTCATGTCAAATCTGACAATATGACGCATTGCCAGCGAAAGCCAAAGTCATTGAGCGAGAAAGAGCTCGAGCTACGTCAAACGCGCCAAATCAGAACTCTAAGCGACCTCTAGAAGTCAGTAAGTCGCTATCGTTCCCCCTCTTGAGGTCACGCTGACGCATCTGGTCAACAGCACCGGCAGACAATACATCACCCACAGCGCCGAGTGGAAGACATGTCCCTAGCCAGCCTTATGCATCTACTTCTGCCTCTCGATCTTTACAACAAGCTCTGCGGGATCCACCATCTCAAGCTTCTGGGTCAGGCATCACCGCTGCGAAAGACACAAGAGGTCGCGAGATCCGGACAAGCGAGTTTGTAGATTATGATCTGTCTACGCTCAAGTATGTCCGACCGCCCGTCCTTACTTGGGTCGAGTTGACGACGATCTGTATAGAAACTCAAAGGGTGGTTTCTTACTCATCGAAGAAGAGGATGACCCGCGAGCAGCCAGGCAGAGAAAGCTTGAGGATGAGCGAAAAGCACAAAGGCTGAAAGAGGCTGCCCGACAAGGACTGACTCAAGATCCTGCTTTATCGCATGGCGCTGAACACCCTAAATGCCAAGAATGCGGCACGGTCGAGTTGGACTTCCAGATGCATCGCGTTTTCGGTATCAAAGTCTGTCCGAAATGCAAGATTGAATTCCCAGACAAGTTTAGTCTGCTCACAAAGACGGAATGCAAAGAGGATTATCTCTTGACTGATCGTATGTTCTCTCCGTTCTCATAATCATTCAAGCTAATGATGTGTACAGCCGAATTGAAGGACGAAGAGCTATTACCTCATCTGCTCAAACCAAATCCACATCGCTCCTCCTATTCCAACATGATGCTCTTCCTGCGATGTCAAGTCGAAGCATTCGCATTTTCAGACAAGAAATGGGGATCACCTGCAGCATTGGACGCCGAGTTTGAAAAGCGCACAGCAGAAAAGAAACTGCGTAAATCCAAGAAATTTGAGGAGAAGCTGAAAGATCTGCGCAAGAGGAACAGGAACAGTACATGGCATAAGAGGCAGGAAGCGGCGCATGTGCATGATTTTGGTGATGGACCGCTCAAGTTGCCGGACGGGAAAGAAGTGGAGAGATGCGTGACGTGCTACTTTGAGGTCGAGGTCGAGTCGTTCTAGAGACGAGGTGCTCTTTATGTATTATTGTACAACTTAGGTGAGGACTATTTAAAATCTCTGATCATTTCGACATTAACGAGCTCGCGCTAGGTCGTCTCTGCCTCTTTTCTGCCTGTGATCTGGATGGCGATAATTCTGCTCGATCGACCGCCTTATCCGAGCAATTGATCACGAGCTCCGGTCAGCCGAGAACTGTTCAAACCCAACTGCTTTCGTTTCGTGTTGCTTCGCTTCGAATTGCTATCGACCTGTCGTTGTTCAATTCTGCACATCTTTCGCGGCCGCCGCTATCTCCCTGTCCAAGAGGCCTCTTGTTTTTGCATCCTGTTCTGCTCATCGAGTGAGACCTCATCGAACTCGCTTGCTCACATGACAATGTGGCAAGGCGTGCATGTCCCGGATCTTTATTTTCCTTTGGTATCTATGCTGTTCCAATAGCAACATCATTCGAGCAAGCGTGTCAAGTATCACTATGTCCCTCTAAGATTCCTGCGTGTCGATATTGACAAAGCCGATGTCAAATATCTGATTTCGACTTACACTTTGTTCACTTTGTCAACTTTGTCAATTTTACTCACTTTGTCAACTTATTCTGCTTTGTACATCTGGCTTCTAGCACATCCTCACTCAGTCAATACCTATGACCGCTCCTGCTTGCAATGCCAATCAGCTGACGCTTGTGCTGGTAGCAATTTCCAGCTGATGCCAATCTCGGCGACTTTTCTCTGACGCCTTTCCAGCTTCAAGCTAGCGTTGATAGCAGCAATAGCCTCTTCATGCTTTATGAGTGCTCTCTCTTTGGTCTCAAAGCTCTGCAAGTAAAATTGAGCAAGTCGATGTCTTGCATTTTTTGACCGATCCGCGGATCGAAATTAATCTCGCAATCTTTTTCGCGACTTCAATTCAACCTGCTCTTTCGTACTGTTCTAAACTGGTGTTCAGACTCTCTGCTACACGTTAAGAGTCTGCTATCAACTGCTAAGGGGTAGATCCGCTCTGAACAAATTGCTTCGGTGGAACTATACAAGTTTTTGCGTCTCGTCCGATTGCCCTGAGTCGCGACGACTTGACCTCCTGGGACTGACTGCTGCATACGACGTAAGCTGTGCGGCTCGCAGAGGAAGTCCCTCAGGCTAAATTTCAGGTCGCCAGCAAAAAAGGAAGTTCTCAAATGCAACGTCTGGTCAGCAAAAGTAACTGCCTCCAACCCGGATCGAACGGGTGACCTTGGCAACTTCAGTGCCACGCTCTCCCAGCTGAGCTATAGAGGCTTGGGTTGATTTAGGTTTGTGTCGATTGGTTTGACAACTATATACTATTTTTATCTAGCCTGTTAGTGCACAGCCATCGAGCTCGCCTTAGGCCCGGGCGGGATTCCGATCTTGTACCGAAGCTTCTCGCTATATGCTTGAAGCGATGCCAATCGAGAATATCGTTCATCATGGTTCATCGTTCATCGTTCATCGTTCAAGAGTCTGGCAAACACTCGGTACAACTGCGATTGAAGCAAATTCGCCAACAATCTTTAGTCCCGTCTTTCAACATCGAGGGGCAAGACATATCAGATCCAGACACGATGCTCGATCACGCAACAAAGCATCTTGAACACATCTTTCGACCGAAAAACGTGGATGCACGCAGCCAGGATGCTTTGATTCAATTTCTTTCCTCCAAAATCTCGCCAGATCAATTCGCATACCTGGAAGAACTATATGAACTAGAAGAATTGTTCGTAGCATCCAAGAAGATTCGTCGAGGAGCTTCACCTGGCATAGACGGTCTCCCAAACGAATTCTATCTGGTCACCTGGGCAATAACAGGTCCGATTCTACTCAACCTCAAGAATCTACTCTATTCAAGAGACGGTCTCAAGTCAAAATCTCAGCGCGAGTCAATCATGCCACTATCATGGAAGCGCGACGCGAAAGACAACGTCAAGAACTACAGAGCTCTTTGCAACCCAAACGCAGATTCCAAGATCTTTGACAAAGCCGACACTCAGCGTCTCAAAGGTGTGATTGGTGATATCATTGGTCCTACTCAGCGTGGATTCATTCCCAATCGATGGATTGGAGAAAACATAGCGGATGTCCAGCGTCGCATAGACGAAGAAGACGAACACCCAGGCATTATCGCAGTATCAGACTTCGAGAACGCTTACGACTATCCGGATCATGGTTGGATTCTCAAATGCTTGAAGGCGATGGGCTTCGGTCCAAGGATGATAACAAACGTGAAAAGCTCCTTCATCGGTCGAATCGGTCTCACCCTGGTCAACGGATGGACCGGTCGCCCTTTCGATATTCACTCAGGCGTAGGTCAAGGAGGGCCCGAATCACCCGACCTCTATGCCATCATTGTCGAACCTCTTCTATGCATGATCCGAAGACAAGTCAACGGTATTCCAATTGCTCTCGGTCTAGTCTACAGAGAAGCAGCCTTTGCAGACGATATGGCGACTGGCCTGGCCGACGTTGAAGACCTCAAGACCCTCCACCACTGCAACAAGGTATTCTCGAAAGCAACAGGCTCAGTGCAAGCAATCAAGAAGTCTTTTGCCTATCCTCTGGGAATCTTCCGCAAAGCCATTACTGGCACTCACATCTGCTCATGGCCAGTTCAGCGCGAATCCTTTCGATATCTCGGAGTGATGGCTGGCAGAAACGTCGATGCGAAGGCGATTTGGCAAGACCAAGTCAAGAAAATCAAGCGTCGACTCAACAGCATTCTCATGTGGGACCTTCCTATTCACACTCGCTGCCACATCATCAACACTCGAATCTTCTCCAAAGTCTTTTACCTCGACCAATTCATGCCAGCTGAAGACGAAGTGGTAGAGGAAATCATGCAACTATCCATCGACGCCATTTGGGGCAAGGGAAAGCACGAGTCCAAAAGAGCGACTCTGACCACTCCTTTGAAATCTGGCGGCTATGGTTTACTTCCACTGTCCTTGCAACTGTTGGGAGCTCGAGCAGTTTGGATCTATTGGCTCATCATAGACGAAGAGAAGGCCAAGCTACCTTGGATGCACAGCCTTCGCGCTCAGCTCTCTACATTCGAGGTTGATCAATTATTCGGTGGGTGTTGGTAGCGTTTGCCAGTCCGACAGGTGGGTTATTTAATCAAGGCAGCGCGCCAAGGCACGATCTGGAGCTGGTAGCTAGGTCTCTGAAGCGATGGAAAGTGAGAAAGGAAATGACACTGAAGCGGGAAAGTGAGCGAATGGTCTACCATGACCAGCGCAGCGAGCGGCAGGCTGGAGCAGGATGTGCATGGGATGATGGTAAGGCTGTGTCAGCTGCCAGTGATCTCTGATCGCATCGATATCAAGAGAATTGAAGGTGACCGACGAGGAAAGAGAACGGCCGATGATGACGGATGAAGCGAGAGAACTCAATGCAGAGTGTCTTGAACAGTGGTTGAACAGTGGTGCCAAAGAGACGAGACACTCACATTCATGTCCAAACCGCACATTCATGCATCGTATATATGTGTAGGACGTAGAGACTGTGGCTGCTGCGAAACGCATAAGTCGTTGAGGACCATCTTGACTGCCTTTGTCGTGCTTTCAAAGAGAAGACGGGTTGGGAGACACATCGCGAGACAATGTAGATTGAGTGTTTGGGATATAGAGGTCCCGCAGCGACCAGGACAGAAGTGCTTAAGAGCAAAGTGGGAAAGCACAAAGATCGTATGGGCGACTCAATGTGGTAGGAACGACTATTCTTGAACAGGTTGGAGGTCAACATGCATGGACGCGATGTGCAAATAGAAAGCTCTAGGTCCGGCCACTTGCGCCAATTTCCAAGTCTAGAGACAGTTGCAGTGGAAGGCATTCAGACCTGTCCCCCAGAAGACGCAGGATCCGGGACATGCACGCCTTGCCACATTGAGCAAGCGACTTCGCGATGAGGTTCTGCCGGTATCGCAGAACAGGATGCAAGAAGAGGAGGCATGCTGAACAGAGAGACAGCGGCGACAGCGAAACGTGTGCAGGGTTGATCAATGCCAGATCGAGAGGCTCGAAGCGAAGCAGCATGGAGCGAGAGCAGTTGCAGTTGCTCTTGTTGAATGAACAGTACTCGGCTGACCGGAGCTCGTTATCAATTGCTTCATGGATAAGGCTGTCCATCGAGCAGAATTAATCGCTATCCGGATCACAGGCAGAAAAGAAGCAGAGACGACCTTAGCGCGAGCTTGTTGATAAGAGGAAATCTTGCATAGGTCTCAACTGAGTTGTACGATAATAGCAGCAACTTCCCGTGCCCAGAAGGATTCGAGTGCGCAGGTCTCGAGATGGGCTGTTTTTTGCTTCCCAGGTAGCACGCACAATCACAGTGCAGCAAGATATCATGTCGTAGCTTGTGAGGGTAATGGAATGACCGCTTTGCAACTTCGTCATTTTGTTTGCAATTGCTTCGTGTTGTAAACAGCCAGACCGAACATGTCAGAGACTACAACAACTACCTATGTAAAAGAGCAGACGCCTCTTTACTGTGCTATTTGCTCTTTCCCGCCTGAATATTGCCAATACGGCTCTAGACTATCCAAGTTGGTCTCGAATCTTTCAGAGGGTATATGATCCTGGCTCAATGCACACTCAGATGCAAGACCTGGTTATCCTCTGAGCACCCAGATCTATTCTCTACCATCTACGGTTCAACGTCTGCTGCTGCTGCAAAAAGCTCAAGCAAATCTGAGCCTAAAGAAGGTGAAACTGGGTTGGAACCGAAACTAGCAGAGTCTTCTTTGGATAAGGAAGCTCGTAAAAAAGAAGCGAAAGCGGTCGCCAAAGAAGAAAAGGCAGAGAAAAAGAGGCAAAATTCTAAAGTCTTGATCAAACGCATTGAACGCAACAAGAGGAAATACGTTACTGCTATTCATGGCCTCGAAGTCTTTGGTCCGTCTCTGCCAGGTTATGGCATGTATTTGTTGCTTAACGCGTGTTACTGTGGACAGACATTGACCTCAAGAAAGCCTCAAAGTTATTCGCCAACAAGTTTGCAACAGGCGCTTCTGTTAGCAAGAACAACCAAGGCGAGGATGAGATTGTGATACAAGGAGATGTAGCGGATGAGGTCGGCGTATTCGCAGTTCCGCTAGACAATGCTCATATGACTATCTAGGTTGAGGAGATGCTGCAAGATAAGACGCCCAAGATAGCAGCGGTTCTAGGTGGTGGGAAAGTACCAGAAGAGTGAGTTCTGTATCCTATCAGCTCTCATGTGCTGATCATCCTTGGACTTGTAGCAATATAGAAATAGTAGAGTCAGTTTCCAATTCTCTCGCTCCCTTTACCCATTGC
Organism: Kondoa malvinella; assembly: GCA_039545315.1. NCBI lineage: Eukaryota > Fungi > Basidiomycota > Agaricostilbomycetes > Agaricostilbales > Kondoaceae > Kondoa > Kondoa malvinella. Next base: position 140,009 of record BCIM01000013.1, read on the forward strand.
TGACTGGATTGATCTAAATAGGGACAAGAAGAAGAAAGCGGCAGCATAGATCCCTGTCTCGTAATTTTCACTTGCATGTCTTGTTAGCATGAAGAAGCCCGATCGATCCTGTCAGCTCGCAGTCCCTCCTTTCCTTGACAAGCAACGCTGCTGCTGCTGCTGCTGCTGCTGCTGCTGTCTTGCATCTTTCTCTCCTTGTCACTTCTCAGTCTGATACTACCCTGTCGACATGCTCAATGACTACATACGCTGCTGTCTCGGTGTTGACTTATTATGACAGTCTGAATGATCTACTCGATCGCGCTGTGGCAAGAGCTTCGTCTTTTCCAGCTGCTACAGAACCTGCAGTGGCAGCTTGTATCAATGCAGTAAAGCGTTCAGCTAGCAAGAAATGGCTTTACGAGACCGACAAACGAGCTTTGTATGTCCCGAGCTGCTTGTACCAGCCTACGTACGCAGAAGAGAAGGAAGAGAACTAGGTCATGTAAAGAGGATCTTGCTCAAATATCGACATTGAAAGCCTTTCCATTTTCCGCTTTGACCTTATCCTTCTTTCCCATAAAAGCCCATAAACCCAAGAATGTACAAACGAAACAAAACGAAACTTTTGGCCCGACACTTCAGAGGAAGTAGAGAGTCTGATGAGACGGAACTGTGAGCTGGAGTCGAGTAGCAAGAGGAGAAGACTTACGTCCTGAATCTTGCTGTGAAGAGGCTTCAAATTCTTGTTGTAAGCGGCCAATTGCTGCAACAAGCATTAGCCAAACAAGCAAAGTGAAGTAACTGAGCTGACCTTGGCACGCTCGGCTGATTCTTGACTGCCACGAGAAGCGTTCGAGAAAGACGAATGAGCGTCATCGTTGGTTGGCTGAGACAAGAGTTTGGCGCGAACACAAGCGTGATGGGCATAGTAGCTACGCGAAGGGGTAAGCCTGGATACAGCAATTTCGAGAGTACTTACCAAGGAGTGACGATGGACACCGATCGAGTGGAGCGAGCGTACAAGTAGCATAGGTTGTCTGTAAGTCGCAGCTACTCTGTCAGCATATTGCCCGCATACGGTACTCAGACTCACAGGTCAAGGACGTGATTTTGTCCGCGCTAAAGTTGTTCTCGTCTACGGATCAACTCAGCGGGGCTTTATTTTGGCAAAGCAGACACGTACCCAACAAGACGGTGTAATGAGTGCTGCGAGATGTACCCAAGAGACCACCATGAGATTGGAGGTACCAGTCCCAAGATGTAGGGTCGGTGATGTCGCGATCAATGACCTGCAGAAGGCATGAGAAGGCGATTGAAAGACCCGCATCTAAAGTGGCTTACAGTACCAGCCTTGACATTGCCGCTACGTTCAGCATCTCTGTCGCTCTCGGGGAAGAAACGGAAGTGATCTGTTGGCAAAGTAAGCGAGAGCGTAGCGAAGGCAAGAAGACTCACGTCTCTTGGCAGCAACGATGTAGGTGATCTTGATGGGAGCAGACCCTTCGCTGAACTTTTGCAAGGCAGCGCGGAAAGCAGACACCTCTGTGGACCGACATCAGAGACTACGGTGCATTCGACTGGATCAGTACCCTTTCTCAAGACAATTTGGAATTGGCCTTCAGAGACGCCATCACGGAAGACAATGATACGCTGAGGCTTGCGCTTGTTCTTAAGTTCGAACATCCTCAAGAGGTCAAGGCACATGTCTTCCAAGCCTTCGATGTTCTCTTGACGAGAAGATTGGATGCGAGTAGTGGTACCGTAGGTAGCAGCGTAGCGATCCATCGAGCCGACAAGAGCAGTGACAGAAGGGTCGCGAGAGTCGGGAGGTGGGTGAGTAACATCGGCACCAAAGATCATACTTGGGACATCATCAAAGCCTTGAAGGGCACCGCTGTCCAAAATTTGGTTGATACCGGCTAGTTTGGGATTGATCTTCAATGCTACGTTCGAGTAGTAAGCATTGTTGCCTTTGGTCTTGACCTTCTCGATCAACATGCATTGAGTTGCGACGCCATGTTCGACATCACCGAATTGCTTGATTTGAGCATAGTCTGGGCAACTTTGCTTGGCGAGGTAGCAGACGATGAGCTGTGGCACAGCGTTGTACTGCTGATGATGATCTTTGCCGATAGATTTGAAGATACGAGCGACGTCATTGTAGTCTTCATTCTCGGCTGCGAGAAGAGTAGATTAGTGAAATAATGTCACCAGTGCAGCAGTACTGACTGAAGTAGATGCGAGGTGCAGTGTTGGTGACTTCCATTCCGAGGGAAGTCATGGCACGGCAAAGTTCGCCGATGGATTGCTGAGCTTCGCGAGCAGCAAAGAAACTGTTTCGCTCGGGCTTGAAGACAACGACTGCCCAGTGACTGAGGGTAGCGGGACGGAAGAAGCCAAGCTGATCAGGTCTTTGCATGTTCCACTGGCCTTCAGAAGGTCTCCTGTCAACATGCGTCAGATCGATAAGCTACAGACAAGCTGGCAACTTACGTAGTCTGATCGGCTCGAGAGCGTCCACTGAACGACAACATCAGCGAAGACTCGCTGCAATTCGAGGGCAGCTAACCCTTTCAACTTTATGACGGGAGGATCAAGAGTCCGAGCCTCAACTTTCATGGTATCGTTTTCGAATTCCATGCCCCAGGCAGTGAGCGCAGGGTTGGTACTCGGACGCAAGAACTGAATCTTTCTGATAAACTCCATTCGCTCTCTTGGTTTGACAGTGGTGAACTTGATGGCTTGTGCGACTTGGTCAGGCGACAGAGTCTTGTTGTACTTGTTACCGATCATGAGGTCGCAGACTTCGATAGGGTACCCTGAGGATACCTTGTTTAAGCATCGGCGCAAAATTTGGGCAGAAAGTACTCACATGCAGTAGCGCTGACACGGATGCAAGGCAGATCAGGGTATTGCAAAGCTCTGTTGTAGGTCTTGTGCCAGTAGTCGGCGACGCTCATTCGCTCTCCAGCAAATTCAAAGACTTGCTTGTTGGCACCGACTTTACCGAGCTCTTTGATCTTGCGACGATGAATGTCAGCGGTGTGGGTACCGAAACGAGCTCCAATTTGAGCACCACGAAGAACTCGCTCGAGCTCGACCCAGCCTCGACGACGGTCTTTCATCTCTTGCATCAAGTTGCGTGGATCAGCGCCACCAGTGATCGCGAGTGCGACAGCAATCATAGATCCAGCAGAGACGAAAGGCTGAACAAGAAGATTTAGGGCAGTCTGTCGTGGTTGGGAAATTATATATACCTGATGAGTAACGTCGACATTGACGATGAGCTTGCCTAGAGTAGGTCTCAAGGAGGTGAAGTAGCCGCGCCAGACTCTGCGCAGACCATCAGCTATCGGGACACTGAGGGAACACTATGGAAGAACGTACTCGATACCCTTGGACAAAGCGAAAGCGTGAGACAGGGTAGGTGGAGGTGTTGCGCCTCCTCTTCCTCCTCCTCGACCGCCGCGCTAAGCACAGGATATGAGCAAAGAAAGGCAAAGAATGTATAACACTCACTCCTCCGCCTCGACCACCTCGACCTCCTCCGCCGCCTGATGATGATCAGTACACATAATATAGACAGAGAAACCGGACTTACCAGCAGCATGTTGAGAAGTGGCATCGCGCTGAATGTCAGGAGGGAAGAAAGAAGTCTTTTTGCTTGGGTAAGCCGAAGCAGGCATGGTGTTGATCAAGACGTTCAAAGCCATCAAAGAGAGTTGAACACCTTCAGTAGAAGAAGCGTTGCCGCCGAGGAAACGTTCGAGATCACTCAAATCGATCATGCCGACTGCTTTCATCTATAACAGATCAATCAGCCCAAACAGACAGTGAGTCCTTGGCGATTAAATTCACTCGGACGGTGAATCCTTGACCTCGAGGTTTTTCGCTATCACCATTGGTACCGTTCGAGTGACCATTAGCATAGCCATTTGATCGACCGTTCGAGTGACCGTTGGTCTCGGGTGCTTCCTCATCGGGGACGTAGATTTTAAACTGTTCATGCACGCTATCAGCTCAAGAACCATGGCGAAGGAAGATGACAACATACATTTTCAACGTTGAAAGGCTTCTCATCACCTTGAGCCAATTTGGCAGGTGCATACAAGTTGCGTTTGCCATCAAAGCCAACATTAATGTCGCCAAACATTTTTGCCCTGTCGACCATGTATTCGACGACGTTGCGAGAGACTTCGGGAGGCAAGTCCTTGTCGCTCTCACGACGAGTGCTTTGAGCCTTTTTCAAGGGATTGATTTGGACCTAGCGAACACATCAGCTTACGACTCTATAGAGATGAATTTGAAGACTCACATCATAGTGATAGACGATAAAAGTAGGCAATTTGACGACTACGTAAACCGCATTAGCGTCTCGAAAGGCTCAAACTGAAACAAGCTCACCTTTGAAGGCATTGACTCCAATAGTGCAAGCTTTGCCAACATTCAGAGTAGCAGGCCGTTTAGCGAGAGCTGTACAAAGCAAAGATACGAGCAGCACTTATCAGCCAAAATAAATCTGGGGAAGGGCGAGCGACTCACGTTCGTATACTTCCTCAGGCTCGTTGGCAGGAGCAGGAGTAGAGTCAATGACAGAAATACTGACACAGGGCAGAGCAAATTCAGTCCCAGGTTCGTAACAAAGTAGGCATTATGCGACTCACGGTGCGCTGGCGCGCGAAGGCTCCACGGCGTCCATCGTCACAGAGATGAGAGGAATAGAGCTGGAAAGGGGGAAAGAGAGTAGTGAGAGAGCAGGGAACGTGTGCTTCTTCGCTGGAGGTCTACCTGCGTTCTTTGGCCAGCTGCGTGCTTTATACTTTTTTTCACTGTCAAAGACTCGAAGCAAATTCCAGATTACAGTAGGCCTGAACGGCAGATTACAAGGTGAAAGACTACACGATATCACATAGGACAAGATCAATACTGTGGTTGAGGGAAACCGAACCCGCCAGGACCTTGAGGTTGTTGCCCTTGCGGAGGCTGTTGGAACCCGCTCTGAGGTTGCTGATAGTACTGATTCTGAGGTGGCGCATTGTAGCCATACTGCTGCTGCTGCTGCTGGCCAGCAAATTGATCTTGAGGAGCGCCAAAGCCTGTTGACGCAAAGTCTCCGTTTATTTACTTTTCAATAAAGATACGCGTTGATTTGCTTACCTTGAGCGGGATACTGTTGTTGAAAGCCTCCTTGCATTGGTTGTTGAGGAAAGCCACCTTGCATAGACTGTTGAGGGAATCCACCTTGCATTGGCTGCTGTTGATAACCGGAATTGGAGTAATTCGCTTGAGGGGCATTGTACTGCTGCGCGTAGTTGTCAGGCGCAGCGGGATAGCCTTGAGGTGCAGAAGGAGGAGCAGGAGAACCGAAAGATTGAGCTGAAGCAGGAGTAGACGCGTCTCTTGATCCATAACCAGCAGGTTGGCCATAACCGGTATTCTGCATAGGTCGATAAGGTGGATAACCTTGTTGAGAATGTAGAGCCTCGCTACGACTTTGGAAATCCTTCTGCTCGGACCAATGAGGTCGATAGACGGGATCACTCGACCCAAGCCAGCTTGATCTCTTGGACGCCTTCTTCTCGTCTGATGCATCGTACCAGCTGTGCACGCCTCCGACGAGTCTCTTCATGCGGAATAGAGTATCCCAGATCTGTCGGTCCTTCTTGACTGAATCCTTCATGTTTTTCCATTCAGGAGGCAAATTACTCGATTTCTTGTCCATTGCTTTCAGGATTTCCTTGGTCTCGTGCTCAGTGTTTGAAGTGACCTATTGTATATATCAGCGGAACCAAATAGCAGAGGAAAAGAAACCTACATCAATCATGTCGCCAATCACTCGGTTATCATCCAAAGCGCTCAAGAACTCGATAGCCGATTTATCATCCCCAACTTGTGCAAAGGCAAAACTGATAGCGTTACCAGTGTAGCGTGTCTTGGAGAGTTCTTTCTTGGCTTGATCAATGACCAAATCGATAGCATCGCTTTGGTGATCATCTGCTTCAAGTACCCTTAGTAGAGGTCAGAGTGATGGGATGGAACATACTAGCAGCACCATCCGTCAACGTAAGAACTAGAACAGGCTTGCGTAAAGCTCCTTGTCTTGCTCTGTCGATGGCGAGAGGACGCAAGATCTTGTCTCGCATGCTTTTGCCGAGAGGTGTTCGACCATTGGGTGGGTTGCGTCCAAGCACTGCAGCTACGTCTTGTGGATTACGGACGTTCTGCATGTAGATCAGTATCTGAGGGAAAGGCAAGGGGAAAGGACTGACGTTTCCACCATCCTGACTGTTCATGAAGCGAATCTCAATCCCATCAAAATCCAAGTTCCCGCAACAATAAGCAACCTCGCCAACAATAGTTTGCATCTCTTGCAATCTGTTGCCAGCCTTCATGGAAGTCGAATCATCCACCAACAAGACGACATCAAACAATGCAAGTCTAACGAGATCAAGAGCGAATTGAGGTGGGAGTTGCCAAGTTTGAGCAATCTGATCTAGCGCGCCTGTCTGAGCTAGACGGTCTGCGATTTGTTGCAATTGCTGGGCATTGTAGAAAGGCTGGATCTTTTGATCTAGAACACCTTCGACTAGATGATGCTGTTGACTCTTTAGCCAGGCTCGCAGTCGGTCATAGAGAGTACTCACATAGATGACGGAAGAATCCCTGAGCATTGGTCCAGTAGCTTGAGGCGCTGGCGAACTTCCCGAACCAGACAAGGCGTGGTGAGCTGCATAGCCCGCTGCGCCTACACCTGCTACACCTAGAGCAGCTGCACCATAGTTGTGACCTCCGCTTTGTGATGCTGCCTGACTGTGCGCGGCTGATTTCTTACGATGCCTGTCTGTGCTGTTTAGCCTTGGGCCTTCGAACGTATAGAGGCACTCACGCATTGATCATCATGGCAATGCCTGCAAGTTATCAGCATAGAGCTACATGCATCTATACAGAGACAGCTCACCAACAGCTGTGACGAGCATGCCTGCCTTTGTTCCCATGTTGCTCTGGTGCTTGGCAGATGTGTATTGACGGGTTGAAGTGAAGGATTGACAGCGAAAGGTCTTAAATGCACGTATACAGTGGCTGTGCAGGATACTGTGTATGGACCTGGACCGTGGTTTGACTGTGACCTGCAGGCGGTGAAGTTGACGTAAAAATAGGCCGGCGGTATCTCAAACGATGACAAAGGTGACTGTCCTAGGCGCAGGTGTGCTCGGCCTCAGTTGTGCGAGTCGACTGCAAGAATCTGGTTATCAAGTGACCATCTTTGCAAGAGATCTACCTGAAGATTTACATTCTCAAGCTTGTATGTCTGCTCGCTTGCTGGCGTCAGGCCCTGTCTTACTGCATTTGAGAAGTCGCTTCACCATGGGCTGGCGCTAATTGGGCCTCTTTCGCTACTGTCGAAGAGACTCGTTATCATGCTTGCAAGCTCTTATCAGTCACCCTCTAGGCTTATCGGCTTATCCTCTTGCGCAGGGGAGAAATTCACCTTTAACGCTCTCCGGGCGCTGAAGAGTCCACTGATAATGGACTGCCCTGGTGTAAATTACTATTCGTCCAAAGAATCGCATGACCACCGAGCTTGGTTTAAAGATTTCCTACCAAACGTATGCTTTTCCCGATGGTGGGCATAATGTATAGCTAAGTAGAAGACAGTATGAAATCATCCCCAAAGAAGAATTACCATCTGGACAAGGATACGGAGCGAGATTCACTACTTTAACAATGGACGCACCGGCTTATCTAGTTTGGCTTGCTGATCGACTCCGAAAATCAGGCGTGCAAATCACAAGACGGACTGTACCGAGCTTGGAACATGCTTATACAGCTGTACCTGGTACAGAGCTGGTTGTCAATTGTACTGCGCTTGGAGCGAGATCCTTACTTGGGGTGGAAGATATGGAAGTAGAACCGATCAAAGGACAGACGGTGCTCGTGCATGCCCCGAATGTAAAGGCTACTACTTCGAAGGCTGACGGTGATTGTTTCACTCGTATATCTGATCTTTGCTGATGAGTGGTGATTAGAAAAACCTTCTGCTTCATACCTCATCCCTCGCCCGAACGGTAACGTAATACTAGGAGGCTGCTTCAAAGTCGGAGTATGGGAGTAAGCACTTCTGCATCCTTTTCCTTTCTCTGCTCAGCGGTGCACAGTCTATCAGTCGACTACGACCTAGCAACCGATATTCTCCAAAGATGCTACGCTCTCGACCCAAGTCTTTCCGATGGAGGTGTAGAGAAGATCAAGATTATTTCACATAATGTTGGCTTGAGACCATCTAGGAAGAGTGGACCGAGGTTGGAGAAGGAGATCGTAAAGCTACCGCTGAAGAATTCGTTGGTGCCTCATTTGCAGTTTGGGAAACAGGTGGATTTGCCTGTTGTGCAGTAAGTCTTTTTTCCGCGCTGTCAAGAAATGATGTTGAAGTGTCATGATAGCTGTTATGGAATCGGAGGCGTATGTCGTTTTCCTTGACGTAGACGCAGCAATGCTGATCGCTATTGTTGTGCACAGTCGGGTTATCAGAGCAGCTGGGGCATGGTCAGTGACCCTTGGACCTATGTTAGTCTAGCTGAACAATTTCTAGGCGGAAGAAGTCCTCAACATCACTCAAGATCACTTCAAAAGGGCTATACCACAAGCGAGGCTATAAAGGTCACATGTGTTCATCTGTTGAGAAGCAATTTATACGGCAAAAGTGGGCTGAAAAGTTCAGAATATCATTGCAGTCCTCATCTATTCCGTGCAAACGAATTACAAGTAACTCGAAGGGCATGTAGCATCTCTATAATTAGGAACAGAGCTTGCGTTTTGTTCCAGCTGCCATTCCAACTCAAAAGAGTGTCTTCATTCTTGCAAAAACCAATTATATGTAATTTTGAAGACGCCAGTGCTACTTGGGATAAAAGAGCAAACACCAGCATCGATTCGTGGTCTTGCGTCTTTTAGCAGACTAAGATGAAAGAGTACAGACATGATAGGCAAATTTTGGGAAGGCGAACTCGGAGAGACTGAGAGTCTTCGCGCGAGCATTGGGCAAAGGAGAATGTCATTACTCACACGCTATACATTAGGACAGATAAGACAAAAGTTGGCCGCATGAAAGCAACTCGCAACTCTCGCAGAATGTGTCACCAAGGCGACGAAATCTGCGCTAGTCACTGCTCTATATCGCTGCCATCTTTCTTGAATGCTCCTTCCGTCTGTCGCATGTCTTCAAACATACGCTCCAGACGCATGATGTTCCGTCGTCGCCTATTACAGAATCTCGCTTCTGTATGAACCGCTCGTCTTCTTGTACGAGAGGGCCGCTTCGAAACAGCGTTCACGAATCTCAATTCCGTGTTTCCCTTTGTCTTCGGTCGCTGTGCTGTCTAGCCAAAAGCGCTCGTGCTCTCGCTTTAGCTTCTTGTCATCACATTATGCTCGCTTCTATTTTTGTGTCGCTAGCTGCCCTTGCCTCTTGCACACGCGCGGCTGGTCTCTTGAATGCCACAGCGTACTATCGCAGCTACGAGGCTGGTTCCTCTATCGAAAACTCTACCGTCGAAGGTACGTCTACACTTCTGCCTCAGACACACTGCTCATCGTTATACTCTACAGGTAGTGCGACTTTCCTCTGGTCCCCGCCGACCGGTCAGCATCACTGTAAAAATAGTGTACATCTTCTGAACTTTGTACATTGCCAGGCGTCGCTATCGTAGTCAGCGTAGCCAAAGGGTATATCGCTATTGCCAGTGCTTTATGGTACTCATTCCCGCGTGTACAGGCTGACGGTAATCGATCAAACTTACCCTTGGCACATCCACGTCAAACCTGTCCCACCTCAAGTGGATGGCGTCGATAGGTGAGTGGACATGTATTGAACATATACATCATTCTGACTTTTGATCAGCTGCACCAAGCTCGGCGATAAGCGTAGGTGTCATCTTCTCGCAAGATGCTGCTCTTACTAGCCTCCAGTCAACCCTTCTGGAACTACCGTCAAATGTGACTCTACCAACCGTAAGTTTGCTGCTATTATGTCACAGAATCAACCCAAGAGCGTATCCACAGTCAACACCTGCACCATGGGCGACTTGAGCGGAAAGTATGGCGGCTTCCAGGGCAATCGCCTCGGTCGAATTAGTGAGTCTTGTTCCAGACCAACGCTTCAGCTGAGCTGAAAGTATATTTGCAGACGATGTCTATGTGGATGAGTGAGTGAACCGCGTGTTATGCGCAAGTCAGTATTGATTGCAACACAGTACATTGCGTTTCTGGCCTGAAGACTTCAGCATTCTCGGCCGCTCTTTCAGTATCCATATGCCTGATGGAGGTCCACTAGCATGCGGTAACATTACTTCGGTACGTATTCATCATTTGTAAAAGGCATAGCTCACTTTCAATCTAGTTCATCGACGGTACAGCAGGCGCAGATGGAATCGCTACTGGCACTCTGAGCACCTACCAAACCTACCCAGAAGCTGCCTATCCAGCATTGGTCGGCGACGCACCTGCCTACCCAAACATCTACGACAAACCAGACGTCACTCTCAAGATCACTGAAGGCTCTCGCACCATCGACGCACCAGCAGCGCTCTTCACCTACTTCCAAGGTCAGACCATTGCTGATTTCCCCAAAAGCGGCAATGCGGGGGGAGCACCAGCGCCTGCCCCGGCACCTGCACCTTCAGCTGGAGAAGAGGCGGCTGCTCTCAAAGCGGAACCGGTAGTCAATGTGGACACCGCAACGGTCCCGATGCTAGGGCAACCGCTTACGACTCTTTCTGCCACCCCTGCAAAGAAACGGCAGCTCCGTTTTTAGCGATAGACTCGATAGGTCGCAAAGATAGGCTAGGGGAATTTTGATTCGAGCAGCATCTCATCTCGGTCCATCTGTGTTTGCTCGTGTTTCGGGTTTCCATGTATCTAGTATTTCAGTCTGAATGTATGGCGGTGAATCACAATGCAGTATTGGTACAAATTTGTTACATCACATCAGCTACCAACAGATATGCCCTAGGTCTCGGGCGACCGAAAATATGTTGAAGCGAATAGCGCTTCAGCTTGAAGCTGATCCCTGACAACCGCCCAGACATGCAAGAACAACTGAGGGAAGCGCGTCGTAAAGTAGGAGAGGAACTCGTCGGGCGGTGAGCCCAAGCTCTTCCGGACATTGTCAGGCAGATCGAGGAAGTGGTGTTTCTGGGTACGCTGTCAGACAGTACAGTGGCAGAAAATAGAGCTCACCTTGTTCCGAATGACACGGAGAAGATCTCGCACGGAAGTGCCATCGTACCTCCTATACTTGCCCAAATTATCGACCAAGCTCTTGTCCAGCCTTTTGAGCCAATCATTGCCGACTATGGCAGGAGAGGCCTCTAGATGGACGAGCACAATATCCAGTGGATCGCGTTCCATGATTTCAAATCTGTCGCTAGCTTCGCAAAGGAAATTCAAGCGTAGAGTAGGAGTCCAGAAGAAGGGATGCAGGATGACAGTTTCTGCTATCGGTCTACAGAGCATTCAGTACAGGTACTCGGCGCATGCTGGCGACTCACCTTAGGATTGGATCATCTTGAATCATCGAGCTTATCATGCTTTGAGCTTCATGAGCTTCCTCGCCCATATTGTCGAGTTTGACTAGACAAGACTGTCTATTGAGAATGTTCATTTCACGCTCATACTTCGAGCCAAAAGGATGGTCGCCTTGAGTCAAGACGTAGTAGAAGATGCATCCGAGGGAGAAAATGTCCAGAGACCGAGTGAGTCGCTGTCCTGTCGGAGGTGTGATGACTTTAGTTGCATCGGACGAATCTAGGAGAGTGCTCTTTGTACTGCTGGAAGGTGTTACAGACGGTTCATTCGGGTTGACCTCGCCGCGGAGCACTTCAGGGGCGCGATAACCGAATGAGCCGGCTGCATGATTCACAGTCTGTTGAAAGCTTGATTCGTCCAATTCCAGCTTGCGACATAGGCCAAAATCGGAGATGAGCATGCGTACTGGTGCAGCACCGATGGCTTCGCCTTTCTTCTTTGACGGCTTGGTCGGGCTGACGAGAATGTTTTGAGGTTTGATGTCTCGATGGACAATCTTGAGCTTATGTAGATGAGCTAGACCAGAGGCGATCTGCTTCAGTGCGCGCTTTGGCTCGAAGCCGGCATACAAGTCCGGCCAGACAGCTGGCGATTCGATCAGATCTGCTAAGGAGGCAGGACAGAGCTCTAAAGCAATGTAGAGAAAGTTGTCGCGCTGTTCTTTGCAGAAATAGCGGATGACATTTGGATGTTCGTCGCTTTCTTGCAGTAGTGCGACTTCGTGAGTGGCGATTGTCGTAAAGTGCTTCAGAAGCCGCTTGACAGCCACTGCACGACCTTGGAAGGCGCCCTTGAGCACAACAGTGCCGTGCGAGCCATATCCTATACTAATCAGCCATGTAATCGAGCTCTGCGCAGACTTACCGAGGATAGCATCTTCAACTGAAAGGGAGCCAACTTTGACCTTCTGACCGGGCTTGACTATAGCACCTTCGTCCAAACCCACTTCTTGGTTCCCGTCCAGTTCGAAACCGTTTCGCTGACTTGCCTTCTTGCCTCGCTTCCGTCTGCCTCGCTTCTTCTTGCTTGGCGAGCCTTCCAAATCTTCTCTTCCTTCCGCATCATCTTCATCCCCAGACTCGGTCCCTTTCGATTCGTCAGTCTTCTCTAGCGGAATAGGCGGTAACTCTTTGTCGCTGTGCAAGGATGGCAGGAGCCCGACAGGAGAGCGCTGATCCGAATCGTGGCTTTGGGTAGTGGCAGGGACTTCAGGCGCAGAGGCAACAGATCCATTCTGAGCTGGCTTTGAGACTGAACGGTTCTTGAGCTTGAATAAAGAATAGCACAGCATAGAAAGCAGGCAGATAGCAATGGACAGGGAGAACGGTTTGCCTAGGCCAGCCACACTGTCCGGCAAAGATGGAATGAAAGAAGAGGGTGCTTGTGCTGGCTGATCAGAAATGGCAGGGCGTGTCAAAGGCGGATCGATACCGAGCGGAGTTTGGTGCTTTCCTTCGTCAAGCAGATGCAACGGAGATGGACCTTCTTGGATGCCAAGCTCGAGATCGTGTAGGCCGAGTAAGCAATCCTGACCTTCTTCGCAGGTTTCTGGTGCTTCTTGACTATGCGAAACAGCTACTAGGGGGAATTGACTCTTGCTCATAGCGTACAGCGAGTCGCCTTGATGCGATGGTAGCTTTCCAACGAAGGTAATGTCAGGTAAAGATTGCAGCACTTTGAGACCAGCTGGAATTGCCCTGTTATGATCGAGGTTAGGTTGTTTGAGGAGCATGGGTTGCGCTCGAGCGGGATCTTGGTTTCGCAAGAGATCGTATGCGATGTCGAAGACGCCAACAACAGGCGAAGCGAAAGGCCGAAGAGTCGCCCATTGCATTGATGTTTCGCCTGTGCGGAAGCAGACTAGATTTCCGTCGGACATGGGCTGAAAGTATCGATCGTCTGGTGTATGTAGGTAGGAAGCTTGCTGAGAGGCAGAAGATATCGATGAAGGGTGGAACGAGGTGTAAGATAGATGCTGGATGAGTGCGCCTGTGCTCTTTGCGAGGATTGAAAGTGAATACTCTACACAGCCGATCAGCAGCTGATCAATGAATGATGAGAGATGCCTCACCTGTACGGCCGACATAGAGCAAGTCTCTCGGTCGTGTTTGTATCCCTTCTTCGTTATCAGAGTCCATCATGCCATTCCTATTGCTCTGCCATTCGCACCACCCAGCTTCCGGCCCAAACACTCCCGCAAGCTTCCCAGAGGCCAAATCCACACCTACTAATGAGGTTGTCTTTTGACTGACAAACATTCTCGAATCATCTCCTGGAAAGGTGAAAGGCGATAGATTGACCAATTCGGCCATGTTGAGCGGTAATCTGGTAGTGCTTTGTTTGGAGCGAGAATAGACAAAGATGGAGCCTCCAGCAGTCGGTTCGAGAATGTACACTTCGTCTGACTGATCTGGCGGTGCTGAGTTGGCGTGAGAAGACAGGCCTTGTCCGGTAGTCTGATCAGCTACTGCAGAGGTATTCGGATAGCTTGACCGAGCGGCGACCAGAGGTTGCGAAATGATGTTGTCTTGACCAGAGCTTGAATCATGCAAGGACCAAACATGCTGGCCGGTCGAGCGTTTGACAGCATGCAATTCCCCATCGACAGTCAAGACCAGAGCGATATCACGAAGTTCCCAGTCATGATTTGCAGCGCTAAAGAGTGATTCAGGACCCTTAGCACCATAGGCGAAGTCTCTTGCAGAGTACAGGTCTTGAAGTTGTTCGTCTAGTTCAGCCAGCGCTTTTTGACGAATTTGCGATCTTGTCGACAACGACTTGTCTTCGGCCCGCTCTGCTTGACCTCTGACACCAGGCAGCAGACGCAGCATTGTCAAAATCAACATGAGGATATTGAGTTGCGTCCATTGCTTCGACCGCTCGAAAGGTCCAGGCATTTCTGCTGTTGCTGCTCTCTTCGGGCTCAGGCTGAGCGCATTGCTAGTATTTCATGCATGGTCGCTGCTTTGGTTAATTCGTCGTTCTTCGGCCAGGCGCAGCGCACAGATCAGCTTTCCAAAAACTACAAAGTTTCGGTCACTCAAAACGCGCACAACATCCTCGATCACCGACACTTCCATAATACATCACTGCCACAGACTACGAAGCGCGTCACCAGCTCGTGATAAGCACTTGAGCGGGACCTGACCATCTCTCGCGCAAAGAACTCGTTGCTTTCAAAGCTCTTTCGACGCGTCTCATTGGAACAAAAGCGGTTTGCTCAAAGATTGCAGTCCTCAGACTTTGTCGCTGATGGTCGAGCTTCGCGTTTCTTATCTCCTTGCGTGCCGAGCTTCTGTGAAGTGCCTCATCGATCAGAAAATTTCTCAAAATTGGCATTGCTCCCGAATGTCGGCTGCTGTGCTGTGACGCGCGCCTTCGCTCGATCTGCACATGCAGTGCAGGCTGACTCTCTCGTAGAACAATCTCACGCCAGCGGTGGGAGCCGCGCCCTGAAGCCAAACAAAATGTAGATCACACCAGCGACGCGTTGCTGCTCATGATCTCTGCTTATTGCTAGGCTAGAAAACATGAAGATGGAATGCCTGCGTGCTCCTAGGTTGAAGGCGCTGTTCCGTTCTTCTGACCTTGTCAATGTTAGCGTTGCTTGCCATTCAGGTAAGTGTTGCTGCCTTTTATCGAAGTAATGCCTTCAATGCTCGACGAAATCTCTGTCGTACTCTTTCTCTTTTCTCTCTTTTTCCTCAACACTATCTGCATGTCCAATCACAGTGCCGGGAAAATGGCATTTGCAATCGCGACTGAGATCTGCAAGTAGTGTGTTTATCGCCAGGCACACTTTAACGCGTCACCATCAAGTCGCCTTCTGGCGCAGCCTGCTGCGTCCTTCCAGTAGCTTTCATGCCTATCTGAAGCGCGCAGGACATGACGCAGCCAGTCAAGATGAATGAAGCGAATATTTAGTGAGATGAGAGAAATCGGAAGACACGTTTGAGTGAGAGGGTCGAGCGCGCAAGACTTCTTTTCATAAGTGAATGTTTTAAGGTATGCGCCCGCTCTAAGCCTTGCTCTCTCCTGCTTCTGCACCTTTCACCCCACGCATCACACGAAAGTAAAGTTTTGGGGTTTGTCGTTGGACATTTAGAGCACTCAAAAATCGGCCTGTCTGAGACAATCTTTGGTCCTCTTAGCCGGAACTCTATCAGTTGGCAACAGGTCCAGTCGCTGCAGCATAAGATTCGCTATCGCCCGAGCAACGAGCAGCCGAAGGAATTGCATCCGAGCTCAAAAGACGGAAATTCTGTCTCTGAGCATCCTGAGGCCCAACATAAACTCTCTCAAGCTGTGCTCGAGCAGCAAGTACCAGCGCTTCTCGCTGGTCGAATCTAGCAGCAAGAGGCCGTGCCCAGTCAAAGTCCTAAGGGTGATTTACTCCTGAATACATCAAAGTCCTCAGCTTCGTTCAAGCTCTTTCCTCTCGACCTCGTTCCAGTCAAAAGTATTAAAAGATGCCATCGTCACATGAGCTTGAAGCTCCCTTCTCACCTCCCCTGCAAGAGTACGATCAGGACTACACACCAACGATGCCGTCCACAGCTACCTTTGTCAAGGACAGCACACTGTTTCCATCGCCAGCCAATGGTCTGTTGACTCCTGCACCGTCTCCGATCAAGCGCAAGCAAACGAAAAGCACACAGCCAAAGCTCGATGTCAAAAATGCCATCTTGCCCCCGACTCTTGGTAGAACCGCTAGTGCTCCCGATGTGAATGCGGCCTCTGCTTCAAAAGCTACCATGAAGAAGCAGGAGCGCCAAACGAGCATTCCTACTTTCATGAAGGCCGGTAAACCGAGTACTGGCAGACCCAGAGGCCGACCTCGTAAGAACCCTATCAAGAATGCTCCTGTAGGTCCAGCACAGGAGACTGCTACGCTTGTTGTCAAGCCAAGAGCGGCAGAGGTCAGCTATCGATCAAGGTGTCCGATACCTTGTGCTGACCAGATTTGACAGACTCATTCCACTCCTCAGCTCGAGACTATCAGCAATGACAAGCGCCGCCGTGCCAGCTCATCAGAACCGTCTCGCAAGAAGCAAAAGGCCATCAGCCAGCTCGATGTCACCATGACCTCCTTAACAACTTCTTCTGCTTCACCTTCTTCATACGAGCCCTTCAATTCGCCCACTGCGTACTCGCCAACGCTTGCATCACCTACTTCACCGCTCATGGCTTTCTCTATGCAAGTCGACCCATCTTCTGGTCAAGCTGTGTTACAGCCTTCTCGATCTTCTTCCTCCCTATCGAGCGCAATGTCTTGCATCTCCTCTACTTCTACCACTTCAACAAAGGCGACCTCGGTTCACTTTTCTGATTTTGGCGCACCTAAAGAACCTCCTCTCGAACATCGAAAGATGACAGCTGCGGTAGTGCCCGGTATGGGTCGCGTGATCTTTGAGCGATCTGTGCTGGTACAGAGATTAGGCATGGATGGAGCACAGAAGGCAATTGCGGGTGCGGTTGAACGGTCGAGGCAAGGTAGTGTGGATGGGATGAGCACATTGAGCGATTCTCCGGCGCCATTGCGGTTGCCTGGTGGAAGGGCAAAGGATGAGCAGGTCAGAAGATGGCTGGATGTTGAGTGGGAAAATGAGGACGACAATTTGCGTGGAGCAGCCTTCCAGCCCACGCGAGGCGAAGAATTGGTCGAGACTCTGGCTCCTTCGGCATTGTCCAGCACGGCTTTGGCTAAAGACGAAGAGAGGCCGTTCGTTCAGCGTCAAGATCTAGAAGAGCTAGTCATGTCGCAAGGTGGAAAGTCTCTGCGATTGCTGAAAAGACGCAAAGTTGTCGAAGACTCGACACCACCTCAATCTCCTACCTTACTACCTCCCATTGACTCTCTAACGTCCAAGAAACGCAATGCATTCGGACAAGAATCGGTTTGTCTTTGCGGTGACGAAGGCTCCGACGATCAGGGCATGGTTCAATGTGACGCTTGCCGAGCATGGTTCCACCTTGCTTGCATTGGCGTTCAAGATGCGGACGAGCTGCCGGACACCTGGTATTGCACTCGATGCGGTGTGGCATCCTCATCTATCCTCGATGATCCGGTCCTTGGCTCCTCTCTGATGGCGCGCGAACCGACTTTGGTCGACAGCTCACCAAGAATGAAAAGAAGCATTCAAGGATTCTCTAGTCACCTTGATTACGCTTTGGCACCTTCTCCGATGCCAGCCAATGGCTTGTCTTCAGCTTTCATGCACACACCGGCTACTGGCATGTATCTTTTCTCTTCGCGAGCAAACTCCAGCGCAAGAAATTCTGCCAACCACCCGTCAGAGCACGATTGGGCAGAAAGCGATTACCCTTCCGAACCAGCAGACATGTCTTTCTCCCCTCGTACACCTGCTCTAACTCGATTACGCCAGCGGCACTCGATTGTCGACAGCCTCGGCTATGATGAGGATGGCGAGCGCGAGCATAATGCTTGGGACACCATGCTGCAGACACCGAGCCGAAGCATCGGTCTATCGCACGATTGGTCGAGTACTTTCCCAGCATCAACTCCTAGCCGCCTCAGATCGATGGCCGATTTCCCCGCGAACATGCTTGCAACACCTCGTCAAGACTATACGCAAGAAGTCTTTCCACATCCGCAAACCTACCCTGCATTCGCTACTCCTGAGCAGTTCGAACCGATCCCACACAATACGCAAGTGCGCTTTGCTGATGCAGAGATGCCAAGCCATCAACCAATGGCCAGAAAAGCGACCGAGACGTTCAAGCGATTGGCTCCTCCTCAGATGACGAGGACCAACAGCGGTCTGGGAATTGGTTTTGGCGGGTCTTATGACTATTGATTCATGTGAGTGCTGTTGGTCTTCGTTGGCGACTTGTTCTTGATTCTTGTTACAGCTTGTTCTGCTTCATTTTTGGGTTGTCGATATTTCCGCCTCGTGCATTCTTTCATTACGTTTACGATTACTGTCAAGAGCTGTCGTGTATTACTGGTTATCAATCTCAAGGGCTAAAGGCTTTGTGTTGTTTGGCATTTTGTGGTTTCCGCATCGAGGAGTTCTCAAGTTTACTTTCATTGTCATTGTCTTGTTGTGTAAAGAGATTTCTCACTTGTAGCAAAAGGATAATGGTGCAATTGATCATACATTACATTGTTCTACTTGTCGTCTAGCTTTCCGAGGGCTGCACTGATGACTCCGGCAGGAAGAGCGTCCTCATCTGTCACCTGATTGAGCATTCGAAAGGACGTTCTGATTGAACAAGGCTCACTCCACGGAGACTCTTCAGTCTTGGTCTGTTTTCTTCTTTGAACCTCTCCGTCTCCTTGTACTGCACTTTTGAGCTTTCTTCGACCCGCCTCAGCTGCTTTAGCTCTAGTCTCCAGCTCTTCTATATGCTTCACTCGTTCCACATCAAGCTCGAGCTGGCCCTCCTTTTTAAGCGCTAGTTCAACGGCCTCCAGAATGTTGGCGCAAACATGATCGGGTTCGTACTTTGGTTTGCCATGCGCTTTCGAGTAGACACCTGTTTCGACCAACATGCTCGTCCATAATTCACCAGCATTATTAGCGCCTTGAATATCTGAAGCTGGGTTATCGCCAACCTAATGAAAACAACCATGAGCAAACAGTGAAAGATGTGTTGTGATAATTGGCTGACCATGTATATTTGGTTAATCTCGTACATGCGGTGCCAAGTAAGAGCTTTGATCATACCCGCTGCATGCTTGTACGTCGCAGCAGTAGGTTTGCCCAAACTTCGGAAACTCAGACCTCGACCGGTGACTTGTCTGAAAATGGTCTGCCTTTTATTCAGCGGTATACATTCGGAAGGGAAGGAAACATACTCGTGCAGCGCTCTGGAAAGCACCTTGACCGAAGCGAGGTAGTGGATAGCTGGATTTGTAAATGAGGTCTGGGTTGGAAAATATTACTGGGATCTGGATTTCGCTCAACGGTCGAGGTCATTTCAGCGAGTGTGATCCTGACCTGATCCTTGTCCGGGCCTTCTCTGCCTGTCGTGGAATCTTTCGGTTCGAGCATACGACCGTTCTTGCTTGATGCGATATCGACTATCAGTTGTAGATCACGACCCTGAAAAAGTCATGAGATGAGGATTTGTTAGTAAGTAATGCTGCATACCCAATCTCTGCTGTCGTGAAACACCAAGATGGCTGCAAATTCAACTTCTGACATGTCTTGCGCCTGCTAGACAGCTCAGAAGGATGAACAGATGAGGAAGCGAAACTCACTGCTTCACCATCAGGCAGCGGTTCAACAGCAGGACTCAAGGGAAAGAAATCTCTTCGCCATCGCATAACATCTTGCGCAACATAAGCCTTATTAAACCCATATTGCTTAGCGATCTTCCTGCCGACTTCGCCCTCGCAGCCAATGATTAGAACTGGCTTATCCGCCCATTTTCTGGTTATAGGATAATCGCTCATTGGTGTATGGGCTTGTAAGAGTTGATTCAGAGCGACTGGAAGGCCTATCTCTTCTTCGAGCAGCTTGATACGGTCCGCCTCACTAAATGCTATCAGTTGCATCCGTCGATTAGGCTAGGCATTTACTGTACACCTCCGCCATTGGTATTGAGAATCCAAGGGAGCTTGCGTTCATTCAGCAGCGTCAATGCCTGCTTTGCTTCTGGCAATCTGCATGTCTATTTCAGGACATAGTCGGCATAGCCAGCGAATATTTCTCTTTCGTACACAGTCTTTCCTTGTACGATGACCTATAACATACACTTTCATCAGCTCAAAGTCTGCCAATGAGTTGCAAAACGCACTCCATCAATATCAAAGCAGAATCCTGGGATCTGACGTCTTTTCGATGCTTTCTTCTCAGCGTGACTTGCACTCAAGCTGCTGTTGTATCGTCTGGCGAGAAGAGCTCCGCGTCGCCATATCGCCGTCATGAACAAGATCAGCAGCTCAATTCATGTTTTCAAGTTGTCCAAAGTTTGTCTTCAAGCAGCTCCTTTTCTCTTCCGCTCCTCAAAATTGCCGTGGCTTAGATCCTCCCTCTGCTCTCGTTTGAAGCCTCCTTGCATTATTGCTACACATCGTGACAATCCGTAAATGACGCGTCCTGCTGGCTTCGTTTACATATTGCAAAGTGTTTGTCTCGCTGTCTACACCTTGCGGGCTGGTGCTATGTACTCTGGCAGACTGGCCTTGCTCTAGTTTGTCGTTGTGAGGGCCTCCTCCGTCGCGTCCAAAGTGTCAGCGGTGTTTCTCTTGGCAAACAAATGCGTCCCCAAACGTCTCTTGGCTCGACAGAATTCGCCTTCTCCTTTCCTCTTTTCCTTAACCAGCACTCTTCGTCCATTCTTTTCGTCTCTTCTCTTTCAAACCGTCGTCCAACAACTCTTCACGTCATTTTTACAACCAACATGCTATCCGCACTCGCAATTCTCGCACTTGCACGCTACGCTACCGCTCAGGACAACTGGT
This sequence comes from Kondoa malvinella, assembly GCA_039545315.1. Classification (NCBI taxonomy): domain Eukaryota; kingdom Fungi; phylum Basidiomycota; class Agaricostilbomycetes; order Agaricostilbales; family Kondoaceae; genus Kondoa; species Kondoa malvinella. The sequence continues at coordinate 161,007 of BCIM01000013.1, forward strand.
GGGGCGACTATGAAGCCCTATCTGACAAGATGATTCCTTACGAGTTCGTTGACCCGAAATCCAGAATTTGACGCTCGGACCTGATTTTCTATTGCAATAGTGAGAGACCATACAAGGTTGACACTCTAGCAGAAGGCAGAGGACCTCAATGGGGTGCGCTCCTAAGCCTGGCAAAGCAATAATCGCGTATTCAATAATGTTTCGGACTTTTAGGTTACAACAACTGCACTGAAGAGGAGACTGGAGGACCAGACTCGCTTTGCCAGACTGCTTTCGTCAACAGTCAGTCTCGCATCTTACTAGGTAGAAGAAGTCATCTGACGTTCTGATCCGATAGGCTTGGAAGACTTTTGTGTGAGTCGCAGGTCTTCGCGTCGTCTCGGCTCACACACTGACACTCTCTTTCCAGCTCTGGGGTCTACCTGTTACAGGAGAGACTGTCGGAGATTCTGAAGCCAGATCAGTGGCGTACTGCACCAATCCTGTGCACGGGACCCGTGTCATTCCTCCTGGAGCTATCAGTGAGCCTAGTCTGTTCGACGCTCGTATCATTGTGCTCATATCGTGTTCCAGCCGGAGCGCAATTCATCCAGACTGAAAAATACATTCAAGTCACTGGCAACCTTGACCAAACAGCTTTGAACATTGCTGCTGATGACCCTGGAGGAGAAATGGATCCCATGGGTGCAGACATGAAAGGAAACCCCGTCAGTCCGACTTTCAATGATCTCCGAGTTTCGCTGACCGATATTTTAGCTCGGTGGATTGATGTACACTACTGCTTTCTCGAGGGACAACCAACCTCAACAATCTCGCTACTGGACCAACTTTATGGGAAACAACCAATTCTGCATCAAGGTCTGCATCCCTGAAGGTGAAGATGCCCGTCAAGAATGCGAGCACATTTACGACCGAATTGGTTGCGCTTACAACGTTTACGCCGACTATGCCAACCTAGACGAAAAGTTCGAGTCGTGCGAGGGCGATGTCGGTCTATACCAGGGTGTTTACGTTGGTGAAGATGGACGCACCAGCACTTAGTAAGTCACGTAAATGTGTCATTGCGACCAATGACTAATGGTTTTGCAGCACTCAACCCGCCGAATCATTGGGAGCAATTAGCACCATCCCATACACTGTCTCTATCCCTTCTTCATCTCGCTGCAACGCTGTTGCAACTGATGCCGCACCTTCCGCTTTCGCCCTCGCTGGTCGATCTTTCGCAAGCGGAAGTGCTGCTGAATCAAGCGCGGCAGAAGAGACTGAATCTGCCGAAGAGAGTGATGCTGAAGAGACTGCATCTGCGGCCACTTCTCGTGTTGCCAACAATGCCGCTTCTGCTCGCCCAACTGTCGGTGTGAGTGAATCGATGTACATGGTTTCGACTTGTGCTGATGTCTTGCTCAGACCGACCCTGACTCTGCTGCCTTCCCAATCGCAGCTATCAGCTCGCTTTTGATCGCTTCAAGCGCTGCCATCTTCGTTCTCCTGGCCTAAACATCTAGCAAGGACGCATATTCGTTGGATCACTCGGGGACGGACAATATCTCGGGGACRTTGGATTGTACAGTAAACAGCACTCATTCATTATTCATCCGATACACAGCGCGAGGAAAGCAATATACTGGTTACCAATACAAGTGCTTGATGCACGTATAGTTTTGCTTCCCTCGAGTATCCAAGTTGATTCTTGCCATGAAGTGATGCCTAGCTCTTTACATAGCTCTTGAACGCGCTTCTTCTCTGCGCTGTCGCCTAGTAGATTGAATGCACCAAGAGAGTCCGAGCTTGACTTGAAACGATTCTCAGCCTTTGTCGACCGAGACGTGCGACAAGACATACGGGAGTAGTGTCGGGCTCTGGTAGCCCTAGTAACGTCTGCAAATCCTCTGATTTGCTATACACCAACATCGTATCCGCGCCTTGATCCCCCTCAGAATCCGGAGCGAGCAAATACGCAATACTGTTGGCACTCGCTAAATTTCTAACAGCTTGCAATAATTCTTTCAACTTTTCTTCTTGTTCTATCTTTCCAGTAGAGAAAATGTTGCTTTCATGCAGTAAAAGCGAATTCGGTAACGAAGCGCTGCGTCTGTGCGGTCTGTCAGTATTGATCACTATACAAGCGAAGGAAGAAGGTACGCCATGTCTAGTGTCAGCTGCTGCTCGGACGAGACTTGGGCTGTTGAGAAGTTTTGGATTGATGTCATTTGGTGATTCGTGAAGAAAGGTTTATGGATTCTGTCATGGTCAATGGCCATTTGTCTTGTGATGTGCCTCTTTCTTCTGTTCGTGAGGCTCGTTTGATGAGGCTGTTGGCGGATCTTTGCATGTTCGAGCTGTTCCTTTTCGCCCTCTCTTTGTTCCTCCATCTGCCGCCTTCATGTCTAGGAGCTCAGTATAGGGTCTTTTGCCTTGGGTCTCGTCAGACAAGTAACCCTCGTTGGCGATGGACCGGTTCATCTGGTTTCCATAGCAACACCTGCTGGACACGGGCAGGCTGTAGGTGGACTGCGCTATTGGCATGGGCTCTGCCGTGCATTGTCTGTGTAATGGGGGTTTTTGGCCTGACGGTTTATTTCTACTAGACAGCGAGTGGGTCCGTAGCTCGTGAGCTGTAGCCCGGTTGTAGCTAGGCATAAGCATCTATATGAGCACGCTGCTGTCAGCGTAAAACACGATTACCTGTTACCCGCGGCCATCACCATGCTAAGCAGCAAACAACGACTTGAGCGATTCCTACGCAAGTCTACTGCTTCAAAACCCCGACAGCTTTGTTGTGTACCTATGCTTTGAGATATACCAGACTGCTTTGACGGCAAGAAAGAGCGAAACGGCGCCAGAGCTGCCCTAATCGTCCAGACCTGTTTTCTGAGCTACACGGCCATGGCTGCACCTCAAGCCAGCACTTCTCAAGCTTTACCTGTTGCTCCTCTTGAAGCATCAAAGAAAGCTTCAGCGAAAGTAACGCACAGCATCTTGTACATAGACATGTGCTGATGAGCATATCTCGCAGAAACGCTTTTGCGTGGGCAACAATTGGGCAAAGAAAGTCACAGAGGTCAACCCGAATCCACTCAACGAGTTCGAAGCCAAGCTATCAAGCTACTTTTGTACGAAATGCGATGGCCGAGTAACGGAAGGTCAGCGACTTTAGATCTCCCAGTACTCGCATGTTGGCTGACGGAATGATAGGCTACACCATGCCGAACATCGGTAGAGCATTCAACAAAGTCGATGGCTCTCATCATTGGCAGACTTGTCCCATGACTCTGGTCGGCGGATTGACCCCTGCGAATCTAGCCTCTCGCGATGAGCTGTGTAGGGAAGAAGCAGCCCACATGGCCACATTAAAGCCTACCAATCCCAAGAAGCGAGAAACGAATGAGCCCTCGACCAGTTCAAGAAGCAAACGACGCAAGATTGAAGTCGCACCTTTGGCCAGTACCTCTACTCCTGTCGATCAATCGAGAGCTGGAACGCCTACTCTTTCATCGTCTAGACTTCAGACACCTACTTTAGGCACACCAACTCTGCTTAGTCCTGAACCGGTCTCGCTTTCCTCCATCTCGCCTGGACCAGAAACAGGAGTAGAAGAGACGACACCCGAAATCATACGCTGTCTGTGTGATCATGCGCTAGAACATGGCTTTATGATGGCTTGCGACAAGTGTCGTGAGTTTCGTCTGGTCTATGTGATTCAAAACCTGAGGTTATCTAGATACCTGGCAACATGGCCCGTGTATCGGATTGGAGAGCGAAGATCAGATACCCCGGCCTTACTACTGTCAATTCTGTGTTCCTCCCGAGTCTTATGCTCGGTATGTGTCTTCCGATTCAGATTGACGATTCCAGCTTATATTCCATATGCAGAGAAACGTCTTTCATGTCAATGGTCGAAACCGGTCTCGCTGAACGGGGTGCACTCATCAACCCAGGATCAGGATTCAGCATGTTACTAGAAGCGGCAGAGGAAAAAGCTGGTTTACCTCGACTTTATGATCCACCTTTGACGGCTCGGTCTGTGTTTTCGGATGGCACCAATAGTGCAGCCAGGACTCCGGCGACTACTACGATGCCTCCGCCTACGAAAGGTTTGGGTTGCGAGATGTGTCGGAAGGAATCAGAATTAGGTAGGCTGATTCTGAATTTTGTCATTTTCATAACTTAGTCCGGAGACTTGTCCTACAGCATGGAGAGTAGGACCTGCTGGCAAAAGACTGCTGTGTCCAGGATGTGGAGAGGTATGGAAGTTGTGTAGGTCTGATACTTGAGCTAATGTGCAAGGCAGATCTGGTCCAAAACTCTCGCCAAGAAGCTCGATGTCTATGGGCTCGACTCTGACGAAGAAGCACTGGAAGACAAACAAGACTCTTTCTCTCATCTCGCTTTGCCTGAACCGCCCGCTTCCTTCAGTCAAAAGAAACCTTTCCTAACTACAGCCAAACCAAGAGGTCCGATCTATCAATCCCTTGAAGCGGCCTACCAGCATCAAACTGGTCCTTCTGAAAAGTACATTGCGCCCAAAGCTTTTGAGCAGATTGCGCTTGCTAGATTCTTGGAAAACTTGAACCCTGGCTTGGGTCAGACTGCTGGAACATTGATGGGTGCTGGGATCAAGTCTGAGGGCGACATCAAGCGTCTCCCTGCAGCTGCTTGGGATGATATCTGCCAGAACAGAGTGCGTTCGATCATTGTTCCAAGGGAAATTGGCTGATCGAAATTAGATTCGAGGTCTGTCTTCGCTCGACCATTTCTTGCTGGGCAAGGTCATAGGCGTATACATTGCGAAGCACACATCTGTATAGACTACTGTAGCGATGTATCAGAGGGATTGAGATGTATTGAGTACTTCCGCTCGCTTCTTGTGCTGAAACAGCTCGTGTGCCTTCTGTTCAAGATGTTCGATTTGGACGACATGGAGATTCCTGGTCTTACCTTGCTACAGCCCAAGCCGCAGCATGCTCTGCCTCTGCCGGTCGAAGTTCCCAAGCAACAAGTCGCTCAGTCGACATCCGATCAAACGCCCGCTATAGTTCCTGCAGCAATTGCGAAGCCTGTCCCCGCTATCATCGTGCCCGTTGCGCCTACTTCGGTGCCTGTGCAACCCGCTTTAGCCCCTTCAGTGCACATCAAGCCAAAACAAGAGGTTGCCGAATCAGCTGCTCTACCTGCGATGGATCAGCCCGCATCAGCTTCTACTTCGGCCGCGTCTACTACTCCCACTATACCTGTTCCAGCACCCCAAGCCAGTCTGGCAGTTCCTTTACTCAAGTTTCGCGTCAGAATGTCGTCGGGCTTCACAGTCGCACCTGCTCGTCAAGCGAACGCCAAGCTACAGCTGAATGGCGATCTCGATGCAATGATGCGAGACTGGACTCCAGAAGAGAAAGCAAGTCATAGGCGGATAGTCAAGTTTGAACGATCCAGCAAGGAGAATCTGATCGAGGTCTCTTTTCGCCCGCTTCCTCACGCTGAATACAAGACTGGGGATCTGGTCATTAACTGTGTATCGAGGACGGATGAGGGTTCAGGCTTCTTTCATACCAGTACAGATATTATGCAGCTGCTGGAAGGGATTACTGGTACACCGCTTGAAGTTGATGTGATGAAACGGTATGCTCACTTGAATCATACCTGTGCAGTACTCATATATATAAGCAGACTTCGAGCTCACCTGCGACAACTACCTTCCAGCATGTTGAACCGCGGCGACAAAGTACATACGCATTTGATGCAAATGGGCGAGCCTGCACCGAGAAAGACTGATCAGAGTCTCAAAACATATCCCTTTCATACTCTCAAGGCTGCTTTGCATTTGCTGATCGAAAAGGTATGCGATCTCCTATTCAGTAGGTTGATTATTGGCTGAGATCTTTCGATGACAGTCATTCTGCGGACCTCGACCCATCACTGGCAGAACACCGCCCCCGAAGAGAGCAAAGCGAACGGCATCACCCACCAGCGAAAATGTAGCTCGATCACTCCTTCCGCCTCGCACTCCTCGTGCATCAACGCAAGCTGTAAGCCAGGAAAGCGCTGGTAGACCAAGTAGATCAGCTCGACAAGCAAGCCAAAAGAAGTACAACGAAGTCAACTCCGAGTCGGAACTGTCCGAACTCTCCCACAGCGAAGTGACAGATAATGCACCGCCGCCTATGAAACGCCCACGCACTCGATCTCGTTCATCATCAATGTCTTCTGTCGACTCGGCCAAACAATTCGAAGCCCTAGCGGAATTTGCCAATTCCATCACGCTCGAGACATGGCTCAATAATCAAAGTGCTGGTCTGGGAACGTCCACTGCGGGTCTATTGAAACAGCATGGGCTGCATAGTCATAGTCAACTGTTGAGGTTCCAGCAGGCGAGTTGGTGGTTAGAGTTTATGGATTTGAAGTTAGCTGGAAAAGGATTGTCGGAATTGGATGAGTTCTTACTGAGGAAGACGGTCTTGACGGCTTTGTCGTGATCCCTGGGTGAGTCAGATGGTGGCTAGTTATCCTGTGCTGATCTTTCTGTTGTTTCAGACTGTCCTTCATATTGCTTTGCCATGAGATGTAATTCTAGGTAAGCTAGCAGCTCATGTGCAGGGATGTTAGCTGACCGCCACCAGTATCTGTATCTTACATTTGTCTGTTGTCACTGCCTGTCAAGCTAGTCAGACGTTACCATTGTTGTCCTGTTTCGCGGAGGAAGTTATCGGTTGGTGAGTGCTTTGCGGCCTATATGAGTACTTTGCTGATGCTGGATGCAGTGATATAGTTGGCTATAGGTCATCATTGATGGTCCTTCTGGTAGTCGCATGCAGATTACGGCCAGTACGGGAGTCGGAACAGATTTCAAAACAGCTCGCTGCTTTCCTCGCAAGAGATCGCGGTGCACTCCATTTCGCTTAAGCTCGTGCAACGTATACCAATGCTCTCGTGTCGAGTAGTCGACATGGGGGTCCCACTTCAGCGCCTGTTTTTGTGTTTTCGCGCCCCAGCATTTTCGTTTGACCCACCATGGCGCAATTATTACTAGAAGCCCGCGAAGCTACGTTATCGTCTTTGAGCAATGGAGAAGTCAGCCCGTGAGCTCTGTTTCCCATTCATTGCATCTGGACGTCATCGATGTAACATTTTCCTTCGGCCTTCAGGCTGGCCAGAGGATCGCTACAAGTGGCCGTTACACATGCAGACACTGCTCAAGGCAAGGAATCATTTCTCATCGTCAAAGTCGGAAGCGTAGAAGTCGCCTTGGCTTCTGGCATGCAGGTCATCACTCAAGGGGCTGCTTACATATGGCCCTATCGACCTCACGAAGACGCCAAGAAAGCCGCACCTGCTGGTGTACCGACCATGGAACAGGGAGGCTACGTCAAGCTCGAGCTAGGATCAGGCAGCGTGGAAGAACGAGAGATGCTCGAATCTCTCCTTTCGGCGTACACTTCACTAGCGGACCCATCTCAGACTGACAATGGACATTCCCGTGCGTTTAGCGAGCAAGCTATGATGTCAGCTAAGCATGCTTTTCAGGACTCGTGTTGATGGACGAATCGAACGGAGACATTGTTGGTGATCTGGCAATGCCCTTGAATGAGGAGAACGACCTACAGAACAAGATTGATGCTGGCAATGACAAGGACCCAGTAGTTGTCAGCTTTGATGGCACGACAACACCGAACGGAACTCCCAATATTCAAGTCAATACTTTGGCCGACATCACTGCCAAGTATGGTCAATCAAACTCAAAGATTGTTGGTGGAGCAGAATATCTATCTAGAGGTACTTCAATCGCCATTAGCGTCAAAGCGTCTGCTGATTTATCATATCAGGAATTATATATGGAGCGGAAAAGCTGGGCTCAGGCATGTCATCAGCCGCATCAAGCTACACTACGAAAACTGCACCTACAAAATCGCCTCTAGTCTTCTCGCCGACGGTCAAGACCGGATTAACTAAAGTACACGGCTTCTCCTCGAGCGCTTTCGAATTTACGAGTAGGACATTGAACGCTGTCGTTGGTGTTGCTGGATCTGTGGGAACTCGTGTTGGAGGTATTGGAGCAAGCAAAACGAATAAGGACGGGTCTAACAAGCCGCCTGGTGCTGTAAGAGAATTCTTTGGTCGCGGAGCATCAGATGGCTGATTTTTGATGTTTTGTTGTAGGTCAGAAGCTTTATTGGTTCGAGCTTTACAGCTGTCAACACGCTTCTCGACTCTGCGGATGCAGCTGGCAAGCATCTTATGAGCACTGGAGGCGATGCTTCAGCAACTGTAGTCGGTCAGTGCATCTCTGCTCCCAATGAGCTGAAAGCTTACTCTGTAACTAGGACATCGCTTCGGTCCTGATGCCGCTCAAGCTTCACGACAAGTTTCTGGCTCGCTCAGACATGTCGTGGTTGTATATATAGATGCGAAGGGGGTAGCAAGAAAAGCCTTGGTGAAAGGAGTGAGTCTTCCGTGATCAAGCATCCAATTTGTCTGAGCCTTTCTGTCTTAAGTTCGGCAAGAGTGCTGTAACAGCTCAATTCTCTAGCAATGGACAAAATGGCCAAATCGTTCTCCAGCCAGAAGTGGATGAGAAAGGCAATGCTGCCTCATACAGCGCAGGCGGCTCAGTGCCTCTAGGACAACCCAGCTATGTGCAAGACCCAGCCAATGTTCAAAGCGGATCTCCAGTCGGTTTCAAACCTACTCAGAACTCGAATGGCAAAATCGCTCCTCCAGTTCCGGCCAACAAGCCTTACTAGGGACGAGTCACCAAAAGAGATGTGTATATTGTCATTTAGAGTACATGTAGTTTCAACTTGACGTCAGAATACACGATCAACCGTACACCAATCGGATCTGGACCCATTGAGCCCCTGACATTTGGATGCAGTGAATAGCCTATTGAGAACTTATAAGCTTTCTTTCTTGTCTGTGTTCTAGACTTACCGTGCTCGTTCGCTGCTACGCTGCATAAAGGTAGCACCAGCCCGCAGACAGCATTAGACGGAGGTCCACTTGTAGCCAGAGCACGACCTGGGTCTGATGTGCCAGATCCTTTGTGTAAGCTCAATACGGTTTTGGGTCGCCTTCGAGAGTCTTTGTATTGCATTCGCGCTCTAGATGACACTAGCTGTCAGCTACCGTGGAAATATGAGCGCGACGCCTACATGAGGGAGACAGCCGAAGTTGTTTGCAGCCTGAAGATCACAGGATGGGCAGCTGATCTTTACAGCATGATAAGCACAATCAGCTCTCTTCTGAGCAGAGCAGACAGGCGTTTGCTTACATCTCTGCCTCTACCTTTTGCACATACATGCCGCTGCCTTCTGCTAGTATAGGGGATAGCTGGACCGACATCGAACTTGATGCAGTCAAGCTGAAGGCGCCGTCCTCTCCCGAAGTGAAGGTCGAGCTGACGACCGCGTATTGTCCAGCTGCATGTCACGTCAGACACGTCCTATGATTGTCAAGAGCGCTGACGAAATAGTGAGGTTGCAGAACATGAGGCTAGCCCGTGGCTGTACGGCCCTGAATCTGCAACAGTATTGCGACGGTCGAGTCTGTGGGTCCACGTGTCAGCTGAAATCAATGGAACAACGCAAGCCGAGCTTACTCTGATATTCGCGAGCTCGAGCGAACTACCGCAACATGCACGGCTCGTTCCCGAGAGGCTTCTAGTTTGACCGACAGATCTGCCGTCTCTGCTGAACGAGCTCCGGCCCTTGAGGCTATTGTCAAAAGATATTGAGGGTTCTGATAGAATGATGGGCTTTCGTGGTTTCCGCCAGCAGACGACGAAGACCAATTGCCTTTGACCTACATGGCTTGTTGTTAGCAGTATGTTCGCCTCTGCGCAAAGCCACCGACCGACCTTTGCTTCAAACGTATAGCGGGAAGCAGTGCTTGTTATCTTCAAGGGCAAGTTAGCGTAGGCCACGACACTTGCATTCGTCTCTTGCACCGGACCCTCATATGATATCGTCAAGAGGTAGCGAGCTTGAGGCCGGGTAGCTAGAATCCTGGTCTATGCCGAAGCAAAAATGAGACGGTATCTAGATACACACCGAGATGAACGTACTACACGGACATGGCTGTTGCTATATGTTTCCTGCAGCAGACCCAATCAGTAATCGAGAAGAAGGAATGGATAGTCATACCACTGAGCGCATGACGGGTTTGTGAAGGGGCTCTCCAACACCGCCATCTGGAATAGCTGAGAGCGACAGCCAGCTTTGATCCGCCTTTTCGTGAGCATGACGCCAGCTCAGTAGCCAGATCTCTTGTTCGGTTTCTAGTGTGGCCGATGGCCCCAATGTCAGCTGGAATGACACGCTTTCGGCTATGGAGGTATTTCAACAGCGTACGAGAACAAAGCTGGCTGCAACTCACTACTCTTCAGAGAGCTGATAGCACAGTAGGTCAGTATTGCAGCGAGATTCATGAGGAGGGACAGACAAGTGCACGGGTACAGGCTGTTCGGAGAACATTTGTGGATCCCAATTGGCGTAGATAGTATGAAACTGCGTGCACATGACTTCCCAATCGACCCAATACGCAGCTTCGCCTTGTGCATTGTCGATAGGCCAAGGGTTGTATAGTAACACCTCGCGATAATCATCGCGAACTCGCATATCTGATCAAGCTGATCAGCAAAGAATGGATTGATTGCACTCGCTGGGACATACCTAGGATGGCATAGGCGTGCTTTTTGACCAAATTGTTTGCTTCCATAAAAGGGTTCAATTCTGCCTTTGTACCAGCGGTCAGCAGACAGCGACCTGTGTACTTCAGCAATTGCCGATGCCTCATCGCCCGGTGGACTTACCTTCAAGGTGATTCTGATATAGTCGATCCCAAACTTTCTCCCTAGGAAAGAACCCTCTGCCAAGCATTCAGCTCGTACACCTCAGCTTGACTTGTGACTTACTGCTGCAATGGAAACTCTTCTGGCAGCCAGCCTGTGAGAAGACTGGAGAGAGGTTTAAAAAACCGGGCCTCGGCAACTAGCATAGCACGCACAACAAATCCAGATTGGAATTGCTAGAACAAGTCAGGAAGGTGCAAGAGAGGTATGTGACGAGCGTACGAGCCTGCCGCATGATATCCAGAACGCAATTTGAAGTACTAAATTTCGACAAGGTTGGACATGCTTGGACAGAACCTCGAGTTCAGACTTACCCCCTTTTCCACGAGGGCTGGCCAAGCGGTATCATCGACACACCTGACTGTCTGAAGCTTCGCATCCCTCGACACGGGCAGATAGTCATCGATCACTGGTAGAGGTGTACTTGAGCCCGTTTCATATCGCACAACCAAAGCATCTACCTATAGTCCGCCTGCAGCCGTTATGATACAAGCAGAGAGCGTATGCACCATTGGAAGACGTCTTCTCTAGACCACCGGGACTCAGAATGCATGATATGGCCAGCTGTAAAGCACAAGTCTCGGAAAGCCTGTACATAAAGCCTTGCATACGTACAGAGGTGCCGAAGCGAAAATTGTGCTCCACGCAGACAGCCAGACTGGCAACGACTGAGCAATTGGATAATTGGCCTTGATAGATGTCGCTGCCGCGTAGCTTTCGATCGCTGACTAGCGAAGCAGCCAGATGTTTCAGCCTCTTCCAGCCACCATGATACTCTTGCTGTGCAGCAGAGAGTGGCAGCAGACCAGCAGGGTCACTTCGTTCAACGTCAGCGGAAAGTGCGATCAGGATCGGCAAACAATACCTGTACAGAGCGGTCTCATATAGCTCATATGGCAGGGAGGTATCTTGATAGGGAGGTAGGCGTGTGCTATGGTATGTAGAGGACAGAGAAAGCACCTCGTTCTGTCGGTCTATTCGATGCCCGCGTCAGCTGTACAGATCCTTAGACAGAGGATCCTGCTTGCCTTGCGACAATATATCTGCTTCAGTGTACCTCAGATCTTTGCGCAGTGCCTTGAGCCTTTCAGCGCGTTGCAGCACTTTGGCAGAAGAAGCCTTGACTTGGGCCTTTTGCGCTTCTTGCACTGGTGCAATCTTGAGTACTTCGAGGTACAGCCGAGCAGCTTGTATGTAAGATTGGAAAGCCTTGTCATACTGGCTGGCCTGCTCGTTTTGATTTGCTTTGTCCGCTGCCAGCTGCGAGCCAGAACATGAACCCAAGATGTTTGGCGCGCGCAGAACAGCTACGTACGTCTGCTTCTCTCAGCTTCGTACGCCAATCCATCTCTCCGGAGCTAGACAACAAGCTGGGAAGGCGTATAAGCTGTTTTCGACAGAGCGCAATTGGTCACAGCGTCATGACATGGGGAAAGCGAGATACTATCGGAGGAAACAGTGCAGGTATACAATGAATACGTGATTACAACAGAGAACACCTAATAATAAATCATATGAACTGAAAACCCTTGTTTGTAATGCTGATGTTTTTGCGACTGTCGACCAGCTCATTTGAACCAAAACCAATCAGAAGAGCGCGAAGAGGTGACCATGTGGATCTGGACCAGATTGACCGTATTGCTCTTGCGTCTCGGGATACTGAAGCGCAGGTGTGAGCGGGATCAAATCACGACTGGAACTTGACTTACGGATTCAAAGGCAGAAGCATCTCCTTCTCCTGCCACACGAGGTACGTATGGTGCTGGAATCTCTTTGCGATACAATCGCTCCCAGTCTACCTCGCCACTGCAGAAACTTCATCAGTCCATGATCCGTATTGGGAAGGGATAACGTACAACCACGTGTGCGCAAACACATCTCGCGAACCATTGGCAAGATTACCATATCGCTTTGTAAGATCGGAAGTCAACAGATTTCGAAGTAGATCTTTTGCTTCGATAGTGAAGTAGGCTGGATATCGGATCTTGCCAGCAATGATCTTTTCATACAGCCTCATTGGGTTAGAATCTGGTGCAAATGTGAGGACAGTTCGTCAGACAGAGCAGCAAACTGACCTTCTGTGAAGAACGGCGGATAACCAGCCAACATCTCGAACATGAGCACACCTAGCGCATACCAATCTACGCTCTTGTTGTACCCTCTCGACTGGACAATTTCGGGCGCGAGGTAGTCTGGGGTACCACAAAGCGTCCATGTGATGTCTGGAACGTATTTTGCGAAACCGAAATCGGTGACTTTGATGTGCCCATCTGAAGCCAGGAGGATGTTTTCAGGCTTGAGATCGCGATAGATGATGTCGAGCGAATGGAGGTAGTCGAGAGCAAGTGCTACTTCTGCAGCAAAGAACTTTGCGACCGGATCAGGGAAACGCTAGCACAATATTAGCTTTCACTACTTTTCGCTCTCTCTCGAAAGCGACATACCTGTGATTTTCTCAACAGACTGAACAGCTCTCCACCGCTCACAAAGTCCATTACCATGTACAGGTTCCGCGCGTCTTTGAAAGTGCCCCACAAATTGACCAAGAATGGATGTCTGACCCGCTCCAACATTTCCCTCTCCGAATTGGTATGCTCTACCTGCTTCATCTGCACCACCCGATCTTTATTGAGCACTTTGATAGCGTAGAAGCGGGTATTGTGCTGCGACCGAACAAGATGTACTCGACCGAAAGAACCCGTACCGAGGGTTCGGATAAATCTGAAGTCGCCTAAAGCATACCGCGAGGCTGTCTTTCGTTTACTACTGGTAGTCGAAAGCGAGGGAGAAGAGAAAGTCTGGGTCGAGCTAGAGTATTCTTGTGCCATTTGAACAGACGCGGGTTTGCCAATTTCTGCTGCTGGTGCTAAAGCTCGCAGTGCGTTGTGCTGATGCGATACTGTGGTTGCAGGTTGAACTCTCGACCCGTATGCGGACGCATGGACTTGTTGACCGGCATCGGGTATAGATGAATAGTCTGTAGCTAGATTGCTCATTTGGCCTGCGATGTCGCCATGCATATAGCCGTTTTGCTGCTGTTGCATCTCGCTGGAACCGAACTTGGACCCGGACGACATTGTAGTAGCTCCTGATGACGATCGCTCATTCGGGTCTTGATCGTTATACAATACATTATCGGATTGTTCTGAGCCCATAGAGGATGTTCTGCGATATTGCGGCTGAGGTTGGTAGGTTGTATCGACTGGAGGTGGGATCGGCCTCTTTAGTGCTCCGCGTTGAGATTCGCTTGTCTTTGGACGGACAATTTCAGCTGCAGAGGTATAGGTAGAATGCGCTGGTTGTATCGGATATTGAAATGCATCTGGCATATATTCTTGTCCGCTAGCTGAAGCGCTGTGCACATACGACTGGTATTGAGGTTGAGACACCGCTTGTGTGTGATGATATGCCTGTTGCTGTGGAATGGCCGATGTTTGCTGTACGCCAGGATATTGGCCGTCTTGCGAGTAGGGTGGATAATGAGCTGCTGATTGGTTCGATGCAGTATACTGCTTGCTAGCAACGTTTATTGGCGCTTGTACAACGGCTGTAGGTGACGAAATTGTAGAAATGTCTAAACCGGTTGATGGGGGAGGAGGCCTTGCTGGACTGCTTGGGGCCGCTGGAACTGCTTTCTTGCGAGATAGAAAAGGCATCGTGACCGAAAGAAAGCAAAAAGCTCAAGCCAAATCTTGCAAAATATCGATTGATTGCCCGACCGGCGGAAGTTCTTGTCGCTTGTTTTACAGAGACTTTGGGTTGTTATGAGACAAGCTGTGTATGATCTTCTTGTACAAGATGGCAAACAGGCGGAATTGTACAATTGTAGTACATAAACAAGCCGCAAATGGAAATGGCGAGCCGCTCGACGAATCTTTTGATCAGCCGAACAGCGATTGCTTCACAGAATCGTATAACAGCCTGCTGCAGCACAGCAGGTTTTTAGTCCTTTGGTATAAAACGCGGATTTGGTTGGTCAGGTCCAGGTGAGTTTGCCGGCGCATAGCATGCCAGTGCGCTGTTGTTCCTGTCATGCACTGTCAATTGAGGCGACTTTGACTCGCCGAGATGCTCACAGCTGTCTGTCTGTCTGTATTCCAAATTGCCAGAAGCCTTGAACTCCGCAAAGTGTCTCTCCCTTTCGATCGCGACTATCAGAATCCCGCCGAGGGCTGCAGACTCTGCTGGAGTAGTCGTTCAGTCCCTGTGCAACGACGATCTTGAGCTGGTCCGCCAATTCGCCGTCAAAGAGTCCTCGTTCAAAGATCCTCAACGGAGCGCTGGACAAAGCTTGTTAAGGCCGGGCAAGACGCAAGAATCTGTTGCTGCTGCTGCTCAAGCCCTTCGTTGAAACAAAGCATCCAGCACACAGTTCTATTCTTTGTCTCCAAAATTCGGCTCATGCAAATCTGGGAGAAGCAAATTGTGCTCGCCTGATCGCCGTGGTGATATCTTTGGTCTATCTGATACCCGCTTTGCTCGGTAAAAGGTCAGAAAGAAAGAATCATGGCAGGAGAATATGTTCAGCTGGAGGCCCGCTTCAACCCGTGAGCAGAGCGTACAAGACTTTACTGCTTTGCTTATAGAACAGTCTCCTGGTCTGTCTGGCATGGGCCGTATCGTTCTTGGGCGCAGTCTCGACTAGTCAAGTTCTGGCTCAATCTCAATTCAGCGTGCGGTATTCGTCAAGGCTTCGCTGGATCTTCCTCGCTTCTTTGACCTTTGGTCTCTGTAGCATATGGTCTCTGCACTTTGTAGCGATCATCAGCCAGAAATTCCCAGTAAACATCAGCATGAACCCTGCCCTTACCATCCTTTCAGCTGCAGTCTCGGTCCTTTTCACCTACATTGCTTTAGCTGGGGAGACACTTTACAAATACTACAGACGAAAGAGGTCAAGTCATTTGCGAAGGCAGCGCAACAGTTTGCAAAGGCAAAAGCATGATACTGTAAATAATGCGCGAAGCAAAGCGGGTCAGGAAGAGGAAGCACAGGAACCGCTTTTACCCAACTCGAGCAATGGCTCAGATGAAGAAGTCGACAGAGAAGTGGATACGGATGACTGGATTGAGGATTACCAGCCAACTGCAAGAGACCTTGAAGAGCAAGCTCAGTCCCCACATGATTCTTCTGTGCATGTTCGGGATTTCGCAGATGGACTCCCGCCTCAACCAGCGTCTCGCTCTACGTCTAATTCGTCCTCTTCTCAGAACGTAAACAAGTCACGCCCGACCCTTCAAGTCATTGGGCATTCCTCTCAATCCAATTATTCTGTACACTCGGCGAAATCGGACAACACTGCACCTCGCCGCAACTCTAACAACTCTACGGCGACACGAACTGATTCTGGCAGCTATTCAGCTCTGTCTACTGAAGAGAGTTCAACTGCGGATGGTGAAAACGACTCGAATGCCAATAGTCGAACCCTTGGTGGTCTTGGTCTGAGTAAAGCTGCAAAGACTGCTATCAGACGGAAGCGGAATACTCGGTCTTTCTTTGCTGTCCTCTTCAGCAATATGATGGCGAATGCAGTCAACCCATTCATATTGGCTCGTTCCGCAGTCTGGGCTACTGCTGTAAGCTATTCGAACAATCTACAACTTTAAGACCTGGTGGCTGATACTTTCAGTAGATCTGTCTGATGCATTACTGCGGCATGCTCGCTATGCATATTGAAGACGGCTTCATCCGATGGAACGGTTGGCTTATTGCAGCGTCTTTCGTCGTAGCTTTCTTGGTGTGCATGATAGCCGTCAGCTTCCGTACGCTGATCCGGGATAGACTGTCGGTGATGTGAGCTGATTTATGTGGATAGTACAAGACCTGGAAACAAGAATGACGCGTCAAATGCTCTTCGCCTTTTTCGCGGCCTCTGGTGTGGCTTCAGTGAGCTCATGCCTTTCACGCCTGACAACATATTTACTTAAAATCATCTACAGATGCACTGTAGGCTCGTCTTGGCTAGCCTAAAGATAGTTCTGATCGAGAGCCAGACACGGGCGCTGCTGCTGCGACATACTATAGTGCAGCTGAACAACAGCCAAGCTATAGCAATGCCTATAGTGTCCCACTTCTGGCTGCGACCATCGGGTGCTCAATCCTGACCTGCATGGTCAGCAACCTGATCGTTTCCAATACGGCGAGCTTGTCAAGAGACAAATTGATAGAAGTGGTCATGACTAAGCGAAGACTCTGGCGGGTGATGGCGCAAAAGGATGCGGCTGAGCAAGCCGCTATGCTTAAGAGCGACTTTATCAGCATTGCATCGCACGAGATGTCAGGCAGACCCATTCTATTACATACATGCTGACGCAGTGAACTTTTCTAGCCGCACTCCGCTGCACACCGTCTCTGGCTACAGCGAGCTTCTTAACCGTACAACCTTGACGGATGAACAGCATCTCTACCTTGTCAACATCCAAAGGGTACGTAGATCGAGACGTCCTCGCAAAGGCATAAGCTAATTGTTACACAGGCTATCAACACGTAGGAAAGCTCCACGTCGTTCGGGAATGTACTGACGAACTGGCAGAATACAACTGATCACGAAGCAAGTCCTCGACTACAGTAGGATGGAAAGAGGTCACGGAGACAACGACACACGCCCAGTTGATGTCAATCTGCGAAGCATGCTTGACAGTCTGTCAGAGATGACCGAAGATCAACCTCGAGATTTCAACTATGTCGCCTTGATGATTTATGTTTCGCCTCGAATTCCCGAGCTCGCCTACTTGGACGAGACATATCTCACTCGAGTGCTCATGAATCTGGTCAGCAATGCGCTAAAGTGAGCAATTTTTCCAAAAGGAAATTGTCAAGCTTATCTGGGTTTTAGATTTACGCAACAAGGCTATGTTTTGATTGACCTAGATCTGGCTGAAGACGCCACCGAGCTATGCTTTCGCATCTCAGATACAGGTATGCTTGTATATGTGGTCCTGTCATCAGGCTCTGATCGCGAATAGGCATTGGCATACCCAAGAAATTCCATCCTGCGCTTTTCGACGCCTTTACTCAGGCTGAGTGAGCTATGTTCAATTGATACGTTTCGCTGGCTGAACCCTTGGTAGCCAATCTTTGACTCGACCTCATTCGGGCACAGGACTGGTACGATTAGACTCTGTCTATGTCACATGCGCAGACTAACGCATTCGCGTACAGGGTCTGGCCATTGCAAAGCAATTGACGAACCGGCTGGACGGGTCCATCGAAGTCGATTCGACTGAAGGCAAAGGCACAACTTTCATAGTCAAAATTCCCCTCGGGCACCAAGTTCAGATCGAAGAGCCACAAGTCAAGGATGACGCCATCATTCAAGACGGCCAGTTGATCTTGCCCCTCCAGCCTTCCAATGCTGCTTCTTCCGCTCAACCGGTTGCCTCAGACGCACCAGAAAAGGTCAAACAGTCTGCGACATCTGATTTAGAATTGCCTTCATCAAAACAGATGGCACAGCTGCAGCATAATGGACGTAGCGACAGTCGAGGCAAGGACATAAAACCTAAATCAGAAGTAGTCATAACGGTTTGCTCGGAAGACGTCAGACTGCGAGAAAAGATGGCTTCGCTGTGGCGAAGGTATGAATTTGATGTGTCAGAATGGAATGAGGAAACGGCAAAGAGCAAAGAATTAGCGGATGCCGATTTCATTTTCCTTGATTTTCCGTGGATCGCGCAAAACTTGGCACTGCTTGAAAGCATAGTCGTGAGCTGTGTTTTGAACGATCCCTTCCCTGCTGAACATATTTGTAGCTCACTAACGCGAACGTCAAGACCGACACAAAGTCAATTCCTCGCCCAATCATGTGTGTTTGCTGCTCTTCAGTGTCGACATACCTGAATGCTGTTTAGATGCTTGCCTTACAATGACGCGGAACAGTTCGCCATTTCGCCTCAACTCATGGTAGCCAGCAATGTCATTCGCCTGAAGCAGCCTCTCTTCTTTCACAAGACCTTGCAGCTTATGCAGAACCCGATGCCATATCTCACTGCTACCCCAGAGACCAAAAGCCGACTGAAGCTTGTCCGCTTCGCTTCAACCGAGCCGGCAGATGAAGAGAGTGTTCAAGACGCAGTCATGGACCAGGCTGTGCGAGTCGCAGCTTTGGATGCTGCCGACTTCCAAGTTGAAGTGAACAACGGAAGCGCGCTGCAAGAAGGTTCACCAAATGTTAGCTCGATTCGTCCACCGTTACCGCCTAGACCGTCCGCGGCTGTCGAGACACCGTCCGCACTCGTCTTGCTAGTAGAGGATAACCCTGTCAAGTGAGTTGCGCAATACATCTGTTGCACCCGGTTGATTCTGTATCCACAGTCAACGTTTGGGAGCGCGTATCCTGGCCAAACTTGGTTACAACGTTCGGCTGGCGAGCAATGGGCGGGAAGCAGTCGACATGGTCGATCTGATCAAGCCCGCGCTAGTCCTAATGGACTGTCATATGCCCAGTAAGCTTCGTGTTCGCTGAACGACTGGTGGTGCTAAAACAAAGGCGAAAAGTCATGGATGGCTTTGATGCAACTCGCTGTATAAGAAGCATGGAGGCCGACGGGCGCTTGGATGGCAAAATCCCGATCGTTGCCCTCACAGCGAATGTCTCAGCAGAGAGCGAGCTTGAATGCAGTCCGTTTATCTGATTTATCTCTCTTGACGGGAACTGATGTGTTCGAGCAGTCCGCGCAGGAATGCAGCACTTCTTGAGCAAACCACTCTTGATCAATGGTCAGTCAGGTTATTTAATGCGGCGGATCTTGCTCTGATCCAATGTCCCCAGAGCTATCAACAGTATTATCGCAGTACATTACAGCCTCGGCTTAAAGCCTGATCATCAACCTTGCGTCGCTCTACCGCGCCGCAAACTCCTCAAAGAGAAGGCCCCAAGTACTTTGCCGCCTTCTCCCTTCATCACTGCTGGATCGGCCAGCTTGATCAATAGGAAGACCCAGCGTTAATCTGCGGTCGCTGTCTTGAATTGCGTCCGGCGCTGTAGAGGTCCGTATAGGTGGAAGAGGCTTGGTCTCGAGAGATGCTGCTGTAAGCTGTCCGTTTGTCGACTGCTTCGACATAGGCAGGGCTCGGAAATCCACTCTAGGCGCAGGCACAGCTGGACATCTCATTGGTGGTACAGGACTGCCGCTCTTGGGTCGTGTCATCGAATTTTGTTGATGATCTGGCGAAGAATGTACTGAGCTGGGCAACAGGGTATTCCGTCGGGATGATGGAGGCAGAAGAGTCTTTGCCGGCCACAATACAAGCGGCTGTTTTGGTTGTTCCGCAGGGGTATAGCGTTCTGTTCCAGCAGCCAATGTATGCCTCTTCAACTTCTCGGAAGCTCTTAACTCGATCTGGAAAACGCGATCCGCTTCAGCCATAGTCGCTCTTCGCATCTCTCGAGGCGCTTCTGGATCTGTCTTGCCTGGATTTGACCGTTGCAAAGAGAAGCGTTTGCTCATCGAATACAGCGCTCGTGTCTTGGTTGGACTTTGTGACAGCGGTTCATGCCAAGTCTCTTCTGCCTCAACCACCTCTGCTGTACGGATGAATGCGAGATCTTTCCAGAACCATAGTTGAAAGGCGCCGGCGATCAGTCTGAAAAGGATGTCAGCTTATCGTAGGCAATTCTAAGAAAGTGCTCACGCTACCAGCCAGCTTGCGCCCATCAATATCCTTGTTGCTTGTGGAGGCTGATAGACGACTTGCGGCTGTTGAAGGAGATCAGCAGATCGATGCCTTCTATCAGAAAGCGCTCACATCAAAAAAGATCCTCTGAATCCCACTGCTAGCTCCAGTGTTGCCATTGATGCCATAGTCAATCCCTATAGCGCAAAGCGAGCTGCCTGCGAAAGCTGATAGTACTGCCACTGCTCTGTATCGTGTCTGTGTACGATGTTAGCATCATTGGGAAGCAGAGAAAGAAACGACCGACAAAGATCGTGCTGAAACTTCCAGAGAGCGCTAGAAGCACAAGGACCGCTATTCTGCCAGCACTGCGGAACGTCAGCATTGTGAACCACTGAAGTTAATCCCGACCAACCTGTTACTGATGGACAGACTGTTCCCTAGCAGCAGCAGAGTAACGCCAACAGATGCTCCACCACACGCGCCCGTCAACAACAACCCAGCCAACCAGTTGAACAGGCAGAAAGTTGCTCCGAACATTGCGATCCCAAAGATGATGCCGAAGAGCTGCAAACCATAACCCGGTCCATTCACAGCATGAGCTAATGCGCTGTAGAATACTAGAGCAGTCGCTAGAAATCCAGACATGGCGCAAGTCAGTCGCCATCCTCTTCTGCCCGCTATCAGAAGGAAAAGCCCGATCCTGCTTGAGCATTAGCATTCCACTCTCAATGCAGAGAATATGCGAACGTCATGCCGAGAATAGCGGCGACTACAACAGCAGCTGAGTGCTTGCTGTCTTGCTGTTTGCTTGTCGTTGTATTCGAGATATCAGACGGACGCTCAATCTCGCCATGCTGGCCTTGAGCTGCTGTACCAGCAACCCAGAGCAACGCAAAGCAGCCCAAGACATCCATAAGATACAGAAGGAGAGAGGAGAGAGCAACGGGCATAGCAGTGGTAACATGATGTGTCTTACTTCCGAATCTGACATCTTTGACCAGAAATCACGTTCCAGAAGAAGCGTTCTGTCATGCGACAGGCATAGTTGCTGGACAGCGAGGTCGAGACATGGGCGACAGCTCTTGCGCCTGACCAGCATCAAGGATGGCGCGGGAAAAAGAGCAACTTGTTTCGATATTTTTTGCTGACTTTTCAAAAGACGTTCGGTATTGTATTCTGCAGTGCTTCAATTTGATAGCGTTCTTCACCGAAATCATCTTGCCGGGTGAGCTCGGGTGTCAGTCTGAGGAAGAGCACCAGATTTCTGTGAACCAAAAAGGTCTTGCTGCTGATGCCATCCGACCCAAAGGCTTGAGGACAGAGATGGAGACGAGACGAAGAGACGCACATCTTTCCGCTTAAGTGCCCTCCACAGGTGTCAATGAATAGGTTATTCAAGTTTCCGTGAGATCAGGGCGCATGCCTGATCCAGCAGCGCGGAAAAGTCACAGAGGAAATGTTCAAGTACCAATGGGCAGACTCTCGTGTACGTTCGCGCTCTGTGCTAAAGGAAAGACAAGGTGCATAACAAGGGAGTGAGCGGTAGACTCTCACGCAAGGCCGAGGGGAATACATGATAGTGTGTGTGTGACGACAAGCAATGATCAGATACTAACTGCCTTCAAGGAACGCGTCTGATGAGCTCTTTTGCCTGATCGAAAGATGACCGCAATACAAGCCTGCGCGCAAGAAGAAGGTTTGATGGGCGCTGTTCCCAGCGTCCCAGGTAAGATAGAGGCAGCAGCCAGAGCTAGGCAGGCATTGCGGCCTATAAGGCAAGCAGGTAATCGGACGGCACGGCATGTTGGCAGATTCAAGGACAAAAGGACGTTGTTTTCGGTCTTCTTGACCCAGCACAGCGAGCTTCAGGTTGCGAACCTCCTTTTTCGCGCTGATAGGCGGCTCCGTTTCGAGCACGCTAGACCTTGGATCCGACCATTCTTGTGCAAACCTTGTTTTGCGATGTCTGTCCTTTTTGGATGACCGCCTTCCTTTGTTACGTGCGACGCGTCTGCTCAAGCATAGCACCAGCAGAAGACAGCAGTATATTCAACATCTGTCCAGATCTTGCCCGAAGTACATGGTACATGATTTCAATTGGCCGACTTCTCGTCATGTTGGAGTTTCTGTGTTTGACTTTTGTTCTACGGCTGCGCTTGCTACAGCCTGTTGATCTACCGACTCACAGCGTCAGCTCCTGTCTTGGCATGATGTCGCCAAGGATCTTTGTACCGAATTTTGCTGTGCATAAGCGACTTTGGGTGTCGTCTGTGATTGTTGTCTAAATCCTCAGCTCGGCCTCGGCGACGTCTGAGCCAGCGCCTGTAGCTTTGTCTCGGATATCAACAAGACCAGCCAAAGGCAAATCCAGGGCGAGCGTCCCTCGCGTCGCCATGCCGGCTCCTTGCGCATGCAACGATGAATGGCCCACGCCAAACCTAAAGTAAGCCGAGGTTCTAGCTCAGCACTGAATTACTGCTGACATACACTGTTGATCGTAATTAACAGTCTCTACCCACGTCTTGGAATGGGTCCTGACCGAAACCTTAATGACGAGCTGATACTCGACTACTGTCAATTGTGCAACTACCAAGAAATCAAGCTTCCCGATATCGTTGCATACTCTGCTTACCGTTGGGTCCATCTTAAGTCGTTGTTTTGGCTGCGCGATCTCCCTATAAAATGAGATCTCGCTTCGAGCTCTGTTTCTTTCTCATACATTTCGTCTTTCTTCAGCTCCTTTTCTTGCCGCTAGCCTCGCTGCAGCATCCAGTCTTTTACGCACTCCAGTCACTCTTTTATACTCACCCTAGTCACTCCTTCTACTCATCCTATCCAGCCCTTCCAACAGTCCATCTACAGAGCGCATACCCACAATTAGTATCGTCCCTAAATCGCAACTACTCGCTGAAAAGTCTACAAGCCAGAATACTAGTCAAATAAATCGTCAACGCTTTAGAACTTCAAGCAACTGGCGATGCTCATAAAAACCTTTGGCGCTCTCTTCGTGGCCACACTGGCCAGCTTAGTTTCGGCGTGAGTCTTCCTTTGCCTACTTGTGTCAGGTCACCGGGATTCTGACTCGGGACGCCTACAGACAAGTCGATGTTCTCGCGTTTGTGGAAGCGCCTCGCCTATTTCAAGCACCTCTGACCAGCTGCATCACCGCTCAAGTCCCAGCTGACGCTACCTTGCTCCAAGTCACTACAGCGGTTACAACCAAAGCTTTGCAGACTTTGGTCAGTAACATTTCATCTAAAGTTTGACGAGCTCATTCTGCGCATGTAGAGCGTGACCGCTCTATCATCAGTCACGGTTTGCGCATCCCTCAATGGTCGAGCTGCAACTTGCAGCGCTGCTGGTGGCTGTGGTCTCGGCAGCTGCACAGGTGCCAACACAATCTTGGACACCCTTGCTCAAACTTGCATCTGTCTTCCTGGCTTCCAGCTCGATGTCTCCGGCCTTTGCGTCGCTTCGCCAATCGTTTGCGGTACTGGCAGCATCTTGAACGTCGATCTCAATGTCTGCGTTCCAATCACCTGCGAAGTTGGCTTCCAGCTCGATGTCTCCGGCCTTTGCGTCGCTTCGCCAATCGTTTGCGGTACTGGCAGCATTCTGAACGTCGACCTCAATGTCTGTGTTCCAATCACCTGCGAAGTTGGCTTCCAGCTCGATGTCTCCGGCATTTGCGTCGCTTCSCCAATCGTTTGCGGTACTGGCAGCATCTTGAACGTCGACCTCAATGTCTGTGTTCCAATCACCTGCGAAGTTGGCTTCCAGCTCGATTTGTGAGTGCAGCGATCAAAGGAACAGTCCTTGTCTAATTACATTGCCTTCTTCCTTAATTAGGACTGGCATTTGCGTCGCTTC